>JAQFYC010003415.1:0-20848 GCA_034694165.1 Tomocerus mixtus
AATGTTATCTGACACACATAAGAATTTGCGGTAAACAAGACCGATTATATTTATTATTTATTGCTACTTAAGACAAGCGCATTCATACTAAAAAATAAGGACCGCTAATGATTGTTGTACTGTACTGAATCTTAAATGTGTGACTGAGATATATCTTTTAATGTTATGTGAGGGACAAAATGCGTAATTTTGCATTTATATCTTTATTTGGCTCTACTGCTATCTGTACTTGTCTACTATAAATTAAATACCTACAATTACATACCAAATGATAATCGTACTGAATAAAACTATATACCTATACATATTCCATTTACATACAACCGCAACCCACACCAATATGCAATGTTCTCATTTATAATTTACAAACTAAATATGTTAAGGGTGAAGTTCACATTTGCAAATACTTTCTCTTAATTTAAGTTTAGCTGTGGAATGGCAGTGCTACTTATTCTGTGATTGTGTTTATGTAAAAGCATTCAGAAGAGAATTAAGATGATTGATTATATTCTGTTGTGTCTACTTTGCACTTTACAAAGTGCATTTGTCGCTTTATTACAGCTTGTCCTACATTCTGCATATAATTAATTACCTTACCAGCTTAAGTTATTAACATTAAAACTACTTTCCTAAATTAACATAGTACTGATGTTCCTATGCATAAATGAACGAACACGTCCGAAAGGCAATTAGGAACAAAATGGTCAATTCTTATAAATAAAATTCAATTCCGAAACTTTTATTGAAGCAGTTAAATATAATACGTTCTATAGTTAAATCTATTACACAGGTGATGGAAACAAAATTTTGTTATATTTAAATATCTTAATTTGATGGTAAAACGAAATTCCAATTATGGAATACTAAATGCTAGTTTATTTTTCTTATTAAATTAAAGGAAGATGCATTTGTAACCATAAATGGTTTAAAGGGACATTTTCTTAAGATTTTTAACAAATGTTATGGTTCCATTGCTCAGTTTTAGAAGCTCAATCAATTATAGTAAAAAATATGGAAAAATTTCCTTCTTTCAGAATATTCATCAAAATAGTATACTACTGTTTGTATTTTTACAGCAAAATTGTTTGCGAACCATTCCTGTATGTTATTTGGCATGATATATTTTATGTATAAGTAAAGACAGATCATATAGTTAAAGAAATCAATTTTTGTATTCAAAATATAATGTGGTAATTCGCAATTCAGATGCTAATGTGTAGTATTGGCTTGATTGGAAATTATTATTGACATGCATAAACAGCATAAGTATGTAAGTAAAATACTGTGTGGCTAACAGTAGTAGATTGTGTTGTAGTATAGTATAGTAGTACGGATTATATAAAATCTGCCTCGCTTGTATATTAAGTAATTAATTAGATGATATCAATATCATGGAAGTCATGAGACAAACCAAACCAGTCGATAAATTTCGTAGGTAGATCTTCGATTCTTCTAAAACTAGAGCAATGAACAATGCAGCCCTACAATATGTTCTATTCTAATGTCCACTTCAATATTGACTTCTACTGTGCTTAACAGCAGTATGTGGAGATATTTAGTATGGATTATTTAACTAGGTAGTAACGCTTCACAAGTGTAATAGGGTAAAGGAACGAACTACTGTCCTTCAAAATAAATAGCATTTCATATCAATTATTGACATTGACAATCAGAATGGTAAAAGCGAATATTTCTCTGTCTCCTCTTACTTTTAACTTGCATTTGCGCGAGGGGCCGAGTTATCCCGAATTCCCGACACACAACGAAAGTATACTATTACATGGGATGGTATTCCTCTTATAATGTACTACTCCGTGCCCTAAGTCTATGCTTATGCTTCTGATGGTTTTGCAATGTCACATCTAACCCGGGTAGCTAAGCTGCAGCGGGGGAAATAAACTATTTCCCAATCAATATGCACAAATTTTTCCTAAATTTTCACAAAAATGTAAGCGCGTAGGCAATTTCTGTGTTAAACTTTCTATTGACATTTGTTTCGCACCAATACACGATATTGTTATGTGGGTTATATAATTTGGAGACCTAAATTAAACCACAATTGGAGAAATCAAAGAGTTGTGAATCCAAAATGAAGGATTGCTACTATGGTGTGATATTTGCCATTTGGGCAGTTGGATTTGTCAAATCGAGCGATGGAATTAATATAAAGCCAGCTGAACGTAAGAAATAGATTAAAATATAATTAGGCTGTTTTAATTATAAATGTAGATTTAACTTGCTTCGTTTATTCCAATGAAAATAATATTATTTAAAGAATAGAATTAAATCGTTATTCTACATTTTTCTCACAGAGGAAATATACAGTAGCCAATTATGCCCAAATCCAGTAAGTAAAGGGCTAATAGTGAATACCCCAGGAGTCGGACGAATAATGCCCGTCGTTTTGGACAAAGATTGGAAATCTTATGAAAGATTCAGTCCCTGCACATTCACTGAGGAGACAGGGCCTGGAATGGAAGCTGCTGATGTCAAAGTCAGATCCATAAACCTCAATGTTGATTCCTGGAATTTTTCTACCGCAAATAAATGCGATAATTTCATAAGGGTACCTATTTACTTTACCTGTAAAGAAAGTATTCAAAAATGTAGCTGTATTTATAATGTACAGGAGAATTTTAATAATTTCTTCGAATTTTAGTTTCGTGATTCGGGAGAATACGGAGATGGATTCCAAGTTATGTGCGGAAGGGAAAATTTTGATCAATACTTGGGACCTTATGGACACCCAATGGTTTTGTACTATCGGTGGACAAGTCGCGGGATCTCATTTCCTCTATTTCATTCCAGCTACGGCCCACATTTTCGGGACAGGAAGGACACAAATGAGCTCAAATACATGCAGTTTTACTTCGCAATTTACACAAGTAAGATTCTTCTTGTTTGAACAGAATTTTCAATTTTTTGGGTTGAAATGTGACATTTTCAGATAGTTTTCAACAGTTTTTTTCTCCTACTATTTTATCGTTCCGAAATTATTAATAGTTGATGTTTCGTGAGCTGAAAGTTGTCCTTAACTAAATGTTAATATTTAGATCCAAATATTAGTACAAAGTTAATTACTTATTATTACTGGGTAGAGTAATGATGATAAAAACACTCACCATTATGGCATATTTGATTTTATTGCTAGACAAAACGTGGAATTGCCGAGTTCAACAATACAAACTGGATCTAAATCGACAAGGGTGCCCATCTTCATACAATTCCCAAGTTCTTTGCGGAGACTACAACTGCTCAGAACTAGAATTCTTGTACCAGCACAAAATGACGGTTTTCAAGGAAGGAGAATCGGACAAGATTCTAGTGTGGAAAACCAGAACAAATGATAAATATCGAATGAGGAACTTTCTCAGGCAAAAGTTCGTTCCAATTGTATTTCTTATTGTGCTCATCTTCGCCTACAAATCATACATGAAAGCAGGGTTCAGGTAAAATCTAATTTTTAATTTATTTATTTATGTCTGCCTTGTTAAATATCTGAGTAATGCTCTAACCCTTGGGAAATTAACGCAAAGAATACTAACCAGATTAAAACTTTACTTCTATACGCTACATACAAACCATAAGAAAATAGATTAATTAATTTTTGTAACATATATTTCCGAGTTTCCAATTTAGCTTTAAAAGCGTCACATAAATATATGAAATCTCATTGTTGTCGGCAGTTCTTCTGCAATGTACTATGTGTGTGTATCAATTTAACTTATTTGTTTTGATTATTCCTTGCTGCTATTCGTATTTAATGATTTTTTCTTGAAAAATGAAGTTTTCCTGGCAATTTTTGCGAAAGTTTTTCAATATTTTGATCTCTACATTAAATGGCCTAAAGATAAAATAGATATCTGAATATTTAATACTGAACTAATAATTAATTATTTTGAATTGAATTTTTAAAGACTACAAGGTCCTTCTCCCACAAATGCAATTGAAGCAGCGACAAGGCTACGAAGACTCCCAAGAACGTTTGCCAATCGCCCGTTTTGCTCCAGGGAAATGAGACCAACGTATTGGGAGTATGGAGAACACATTCCTGGACTGCCAGCTCCGTATGGAATAGATCAGGCAGTCTCCCCAGTGGATCCGGCTGTGGTGTTAGCAAATCCAGGTGCAGTTGGCCGTCCTAAGCAATTTGACCCTTACAAAACGAGCGACCCACCTCCATCATACGAATCCCTTTCCCCTCCTTCCTACTCAGAGGCAGTTAAAAAATAAATATTATTGATTCCAAAAATATATTGTTATACATAAAATAGAGTTAGGTCACGTGTCACATCAGTCAAACAATTACAATGTAACCTATAATTACAGTAACTACATAACTAGATAATTTGTTCCATAATTTTAGTTATACTTATTACTCTTCATATGAAAATGTACTACAACTATATGGGAAATGTTAAATGAACACATACAATCATGACAGACATTGACATGAATCACTGAAGAAGACTGTCGATCTCTTAAATACTATCACTCAGAAACATTAGGTGAATGAGGATGCTTTTTCTTAGAAAACATTAAAGTACATAATTACCTAAATTAACAAACATAATATTGCACAACTACCTTAAAGAACTTCTAACAATTTGTACATACGACTTTCTTGCACAAATCTGATGTATGTTGTTTACTAGGCAGAAACAAATCCTACTACTGAAAAGCTTATTTAGTACAATATGTGACAATTATTTTAGTTTGTTAAACAGTGCTTATTTAACTAGACTAAAAAATATATGGAGAGGGAGAGGAATGCAAACATCAAAATTTTGCCAAAAGAAGGAAAAGTTCTGTCTGTTAGAAAAGCCAAATCTTATTGGGAAGGGAAAGACGTAATGAAAAATAATATTTAGGTAAATTATATAATTTAGTCCCAAACTAGTTGAGTGCATGACGAACAGTAAATGTATTTAGTATAATTATACATTTTGAATTTTCAAAAGCCTAAATTTTTAGTCTCTTTTAAATATTCATTTACCATGATCAACTGACAGAACAATGTTAGCCATAGTCGTTTAATGAAATATTTAATTAACGAAATAACAGTAATTGTTTGGCCAATACAATTAATAGTTAACCGCAATAAATTGTTACCTGACCTGAACTACTAATTTATATTTCTCCCTCATAATGTAATAGCATACCATGTTATATAGTTTGTACAATTGAATTTTACTCTCCTTCGACAAATTGCTACACCAATGCTTCTATATAAAATACTCAAAATGAATACTTACCCAAGCAAGGCTGTTATCAATGTATGACAATGTTCAATATGTCAAATACCTATTAAAAATAGCTTATTATTTTCGTAAATCGTGTTTATAGATATAAAAAATGAAATATTTGCGTAATGTAGGTCGTGAATCGATAGATGTAGAAATTACAATGCCCTATGCACATAAATATTGCTTGTAAATGTTTAACTGTTCTTCAGAGAAGAAATACCTTGTACTATGATGAAAATGGATGTAAACATTAAATTACTATATCTGAGGAATAAATTGTCGAACAAAACACACCCATAAATGTTTAAAACCACCGAAGCAAGTAAAAATCTGATATTCATTACAAAAATATTTATTTCATGTTTTAATTCAGAAAAATAAAATTAAGGATGATAAAATGAATTAGGATCGGCTATTATCTAGAATCAGAATAACGACCGAGAGAAGAAGGCATATTTTGTATTTCTATTTGCTTTTGAACAGGCATGTTGTCATCATTAAAGAAACATTCGTATTCTCCATTCAAAGACGGAATACACTCCACTCCAGCTATTTCAGGGTCTTCCATTTCTTCAACATCGAAATCGGGGTATTTCTCATCGCACTCTTGTTCGGGCATTTCCTCAACGTCCCATTTTCCGTTCATAGGATCATCATCTAAAAAGTACAGGTAAAAGCATCTTAGAATTTGAAAACCAAGTATTAATCTAATATATTATGTAATTTTCCTACCTTCAGGGAAATAGCTCCAAGTTTCGCATCGAGCGACCGATCTCAAATTAAGTTTAAGGGGGATGAATGCCATGGAGAATTTTCTCTTGTTCAAAGCCTCGTTAGTAGAGCTACACAGTTGTGCTGCTGATCGTCCGTCTATTGTTACAGATTTTTGGGCCATTAGGTATTTGTCCTCTGGGCCGTAATCAAAAACACATGATCCATCAGGATATGCCGTAGGAATCCAAAATGTGCAGGGATGAGTGAAGGAATTTGGATAATATCCATCTACAGATAAAAGGGAGAAAAGTCCAGTTAGATAATTCACTTATTTATTTACTAATCATTTCTTTGAAGAACTTACAACAAGGTCTCATTTCCCATCGGTAACACCCAGTATTATACATAAGTGAAGCAATAGCCGTCTGCCTTAATCCCCTTTTAAACCAGATCAATCCGTGTGCATTAGTTTGGGGTAGGGGCACTTCAAAGAACTGCTCCTGAAAACCATCCTTCTTAGATTCTAGATGGGCGTTCATAGCTTTGCATAATGCGAAAGCAGCGTCTTCAGTTATATAATCGTTAATGGCTCCTTCATATTGTGCCTGGTCTTTGGGCCATGACAAAACTGTAATAATTTCAATTAGTTACAATTAATTAATTAAATAGAATTTCCATTTTTGAATTAATAGCTTTTTGGAAATAACTTACTGGAAGCTGAACATGAAACTACAAGAGCTAGAAAAATTGCTGTCTTCATGATTGCCATACAAATTAAAATTAATGCTGTACTCAGTAAATTTATCGACCAACTTTAAGTTTCATAGTTGACCTACATTTAAAAATGTAGGTAGCTTTATTAATACATATTGTAGTACATAAACATAGACAAATGAAAGCAGGATTCATTTTTTGTGTGACATTACAAATTACAATGACCTACCTAATTCATTTAACAATTATACAATTACTGTTTATTTGTATACATGCTAACGTTGCCTTTCTTACCTATGACCTATACATATTATTGTAATGCTGACTATTATTGTAATGCTGGCAGTATGTTAAGCTTAAGCTCTTGTATAGAAAGTTAAAATTGAGAAAATAGTAACAAAATAAAACAGGATTTAGAAAATAAATGTGCAAATAGGTATACCATATACAAATTAGTTCATGAAAAATATATTATTAGAAAGCGTTTGCTTTGTAATACCTTATTGATAAATCAATAGAAATTATGTACAGACGTAGTGTAGCAAGGTTACCAGATTTCAAGAGACGCTAATATGTACAAACAATTTGTTTAGTTAACTGCTTATGGCTCAGAGATCAACAAAATTGCCTTTTCCGTATATTACAATTATTTGCAATGATAATTAAAAACTGAATATTATTTTCAACTAAGCTAAGCTTTGTGACAGATCAGTCAGTGCACACATGTATCAAGCGTAATTTACTCGAAAAACAAAATATACGGCATCATTTTTTGAGCATTGGGACAAATTCACAAAAAAGGGACGCCTGGTAGCCTTACGTATACTGTAGGGTATTTTACATTTACATTATATTTATTTTTGAGAATGCTACTTCAAAAATCGTATCTCTGTTAATTATCTACAAGCGAAATTCATAAATAGTAATAACAATTAGGACAGATATTTTCTTAATTAACTTATTTATACTTACTCCCCCTAGGTACTTACAGTATATATAGCTGTTAATTACTTTACGTGACCTAATTTACCATTCTATCTTCGATTTAAGCCTTTAGCCAATATTTTTGCCTCGCCCTTGTAATCCACAACATTTGATTTAGTGTTCGAATTCTTTACTGGATCATTAAACTTACTACTTTTCGTTACCTCCCTTTTCTCTTGCCTTATTGAATTTGGTACAGTTAACATAGGAGGTTTAATATATTTATTACTGCTACCAGGGCTGCCCTTCACACTCCCAGATTTAGGCTTACTTTCAAATTTTGGCTTAGAATCAATATTAATTTTAAAGTTTCCATTTCTTTTTGATTTCTTAACTCTTTTGCAGTTGTCACATTTAAATTCAAACTCAATTTGTGGTGGCGGTTGGTTTTGAGCATTTTGTGCTGCATTCCTTCGTTGTCTTTTAGCTACTCGTTCGACATATTTACTAATTATTTCGTCTTCTTTATTAGTGTAAGATACCTTACTTCGTTTTTCTGTTTCTGTTTCTGCCTTCTTTTCCCTAATTTCTTGTTTGTGACTTGCAAACAAAAGATTAAGTCTTGTAATTCTAGTTTGCAATTTATCGACGGGTTTGCATGTAATTTCCCCTTCTAGAAATTGGCAACTTGCTTCTGACATGGCCTTCACAACGCTGGATTTCTTTACAGGAGAGATCGGTTGAGCACACCCAGGGTTTGTGTGCTTAACCCACGTCTCTTGTTCTTGATCTGCAGTGAAAGTTACAATAATACTCATGTATGACTCATGATCATGATTGTGATACATTGATACATATAGCTCCTGTCAAAATAAATGTGGCTTATACCAAAACTGTCAAAATAAATGTGGCATATTTAAAAACTGTCAAAAATGTAGCTTATTTAAAATCTGTCAAAAATGTGGCTTATTTAAAAACTCAAACATAAAAGGCAGCTTATACTACCTACATCAGAAAAGAATGCAAACATGCATATTTGAAAATCAAAACTAATGGTTGCCGTTTTTTATATACTTAATAAGTAATTTACACTTAGTAAGCGTTTGCTTAGAATAGCTGCTTTAAATTTTCTGCCGGATTGTAAAATTAACTTATTTCTTTTCATAAAGGTAACCGAATTAAATAATTCACCTTGCGACTTGTGGAAGTGTTTCTTTTCATCATTGCACAATTTTGGAGTAAGCCATATACATTTTGACAAACACAGTATATGTACCGACACAAGGAGATTGAGAGAAGACTTCAATTGAGATAAGGAACAGATAAAATTAATTTGGCAGGTAGGAAGTAGAAATAAACTTACAGTCGAACGCCCACTGAATGCATCGAAGTTTGCTCTCCACATTTAGCACAAGTGGCATGTACTTTGGAACAAAGCGCTTCTCTCCAGTTTCATGAATAGACTGGCTAAAAAACTTGCATATTTGCAGGGCTTCTAATGCCGTCACAACGGTTTCATTGAATGGATTGAAATTTTCTGGCATTTTCTCTTCGATAAATGGAGAGCATCTCAATTTCTTGTTGTTATAAATTGAGCCATATGTTCTGGGCGCAAAGTAGCGGCTGCTAAAATCAATCATCCCATTCTGCGGCCCATCTTAAAGTAATAGAAAGGACAAGGTGCATTCAACATTCAATTCAGACAAAATACTTGGAAACTATACGTCAGAAGTCAGAGCGAAGCCAAAAGGTGCCTAAGTGCCTGGCTTCTGTAATTGTCTAGAGATTCCCCATATCACTTTCAAGTTCATTTATAATTAAATGTCAACCTAATTTCATTCGACTTTTCTTCATTCACTTACCAAGTTTATTAGATTGCAATAGAAAGCAACCTTTCCTGTAAATCTTAGGCTTGCTAGTTGATCCCTGAATAGGCACAAGTACTAGTAAACCCTCCTCCCCCGTGTAGACTTCTTTTAATTTCTCACACAATGGTGGGAGGGACCAATCTGGGATGAAATTAGTTCGATCTGCAAATGTCGTCGATTTCAAAGATTCAATCGCGCTCAGGCACACTAAAAGAAAATTTAAAACGAACAAATTGCATTGGAAATAATTGCAATTAACTACAGAACACAATTTGTAGTTTTCTTTTTAGATATATTTATTATTTGTATTTGTTACCTGACAGATTTGTTATAGAAATTAACAGGGCTACACCCAACTGTATTTTCATATTTGAAAAATTTGAAAATCTTGAATGCTTGCTTTTCTAACCTAAAAACCAAATTTCTTCTCAAAGAGAAATTCTGGCCTAGTTATTTACGTAGTTCTTTACTTAAGCTTAGCACTCTTTGCAAGTTAAACAGATACTGTAACTGCTATCGTAAAATCTGCTGCTTATCTTTTTCTGAGTAAAAACCTCACAGAGTTTGTTTATAAGTTTGAACATTTTATGATCGTGGATTTCAATAATATTTAATGTGTAGTAGGTGTGTGTATTAGGAGTTCCCTAGCTGTTAAACTGTTTCATATTCCTGACTGAGTTAACTTGACGATAGATTATAACTCAACTTCTAATTTTGACATTTAGCCCGATCCGAAGTGATGCGTGCCATGCCGCATCGTGTCGCAAACTAACGATATCATATGAAATCCTGCTCTACTATACAAACTATGTACGAATTTCCGTCTGTAATTTTTCATGCGTTCTTTTTCTCATCGTCAGACTTTTATGTATTTGTATGTATATGATCTCTGTACTCTTTACTGTAATGTAACTCTCCTGCTGTTGCTGTAAGCTGTACTATCTTGAATATGACTAATAGTAAGAGTAAGGAAGGTGTACCCACATTGGAAAAAACTCAAAAGATTTTCTTCTGAGATTGAGTTGAGATAGGAACTTGAACATTGAAGCCGTAAACTTTACGATCATCGACAAAAACTCTATTTATTTATATCTGTCTTTTCCGGTTACACAACCTATTTGTCGTAATATTACAGTTAAGGGATAACACATATATTGAATCTCGTGAATGTCTTATTAATGCTTATTATTACTAAACAGATAACGTATCCATATATCACTAATGTAATAACAACTGTGAATACTTGATTATACATAAATATTTAACTTATCTACATAGATTTACATAGGGAACGTACTTTAGACTTATAATTAGCAATTTATTTTACATCTCTCATTTGCAATCTGCACTTGCAGTTAATTATCTTTTTTACGCTCGCACATTCATACAATCTAATTTTAAGTTACAGTGGAGTGGAGGTACCTTTACAAAGTCGAATCTTTAAAGCTTTTAGGAATCTATAAATATCATTTCATTGCTATCATCAAGATTAACTTATTTATATAAATTATGTTGCAGATAAATTGGATAGCCAACAGAACGCACGCAATAATTTGATAAGCCATGACAATTTTTACAGCATATATTGTCAAATAGTCTATTTAATGGACTTTAGAATCTAAAATATACTACAATTGGACAAATCAATGCTTTTGGTAAATATGTAATTAGGATTTTAAATAATTATAATAGCTTTTGGGCAAAAACTGGTTGAAACAGTACATTCTAGCTGTTTCTTGCATTTATTATTGTTATAGTAAAAGTCGCGTTATAGTGAATATTTAAGAGATGATTTCCTAATTTATCTGCAACATGTAATATTGGGATGTGCACTAAAATAACACGAGCATGAGTTAATCAATTCATTAAAACATTTTTGTACAAGGTAATTAAACGCAAAATCACAATCAGTCATAACTGTGCAATAAAAAAACTAGAGCTCTTTTATACAAGTCTTGTGCAACTTGATATAAAGAAAAGACGGGGGAGAAATGTGTACTGAAAAATTGTAGAGAAGTAACCAAAATATTTATAGCTTTAAGAAAATCACCAGTTTTCAGCAGTTCATCTGCATCGTACAATCTTGTTTGATGAGCATCCAACTCCATAACTAATCCCACCCGCAATTTCTCACAAACTAAGCACTGCGATGAATTTCTCGATGGTTGAGATTTGCAATCTTTGCATTTAATAGAAGGTACTTGATAATTCAAATGTGATTCTGCATTCCAGTTTAACAGACATGCATTACATTGGCAAATAAAATGATAGCGATCTCTTAGAAATTGTCTGCGCTCTTTAGTATTTTCTTTTGAAAATTGTGGTTTATAGCTAATAAAAACTTCATCGCCGCTATTTAGGTTTTTAAGAGTAACTAAAGCCGTCTTTTGGAACTCGGATTTCTTAGCTATTACAGTATTAGGGTCACAAGAATGATTAGCAAGGGATAAAAGGCAGAAAACTGCTGTAGCGTAAGAAAAGGATTTTAAATTATCCTGTTGCAGAAAATTTAAATTATTCATCGATTTATTTTGTAGCTCGCTGATTGACATCGCATTATATGGAATATTTTCAACGTGTCGCAACAGCAATGATGCAACGAAGTCTTCAAATTTTTCTTGAGAAAATTCTTCCGTGTATTCTGAATTAAGAGTATCAAAGAAATTCGTCGTATCGCGAAGCAAAGATGTTAACATTAAAGCTCTAAAAGCATTTGACACAATATCTGACAATGGTATTCCAGAGGGATGTGTAATTAAATGGTAAATCGGGAGATACGTTCCAGATTCGTAAACCCCTTCTTCATTACACCCGCATATCTGATCTTCATTAGGAAGAAAATATGCATGCTTTTCATTTTTCGACGGATTTTCATCTTTTGTTTCGGATGACTGTTGGAATAAACTGAACAGGGAGTTTGCCCCGACAATTCCTAAAATTCTCACTGCGATTAAGTCTTTCCGGGCAGTTTGATGACAATGATGATAGGCCAATGTGCTGTGCTCCAGATAATGTCCTCTTTCTGCTGCCTTGTCTCGGCATTTTTCGTTACAGTAGATAGCCTAAATAAAAAATTTTAAATTAACCTCAGAGAAAATTTTTCAAATAGAATATTGATTAAATTTCTTACAAAAGTGCATTCAGAACAAGGAGTACCAGCTAGCAATCTTCTCGAACAATGATGGCAATGTTTTGTATCCCAAATTAAATAATTCACCAAGATATTGACAAATGGTTCTTCAACAGCCAAGACCGTTCCTGTGATATTTTAATCTTATCTTAGAATCATTTGCCAAAATGATATATAGGTAATTATGTAATGATAACATACACAATAGGCACATTGTACAATGTAATAGTAATTCATTGAGGCAACATCGTTTTTTAGAATTAAACATTTAGGCCTACTAGAAAACACTAATCAGCAATTCGTAAAGCGCAAATATTGAAGCTCAAAATTGGAAGCATATATATACCTTACATATTATTAGAGACTATTAAGAAAAACCTAGAGAAATGTTGGAAATAAAACTGCCAAAATAGCAAAAATGCCCATGAGTATGAAAATAAAAAATAATCGCCAGCAAAAATGTATAAACGATTGAAAAATTGTCTACTCTATATAAATTCTGAGGAATTAATCCATCAGTGGTTGAATTGACAATGACAAAATGACAATCAGAGGCTTGCCAGATTATTATAATTTTTTCACACTAAAAAGTAAAAAATTTTAAAATACAATATACCTAGTAGAATTGTTTTGATAATACATAGTAAAAAGTTATAAAAAATGTTATCTATCAGCTTAATTTAACCGTTGCAGTGGTATTTATGTATATTTTCTATAAAAAAAATTTGCCATTATCATTTTTTCTAGTAGGAGTCCTGAAATTGTATTACAAAATTCTGGCAAGCCTGAGACAACTTCTAAATGCATCATTTGAAAAGTATAAGACGCTCTACAAGTAAAATGAAAAGAAATGAAGCTGTGAAAGAGAACAGCAGCCTCAGTCTCAGCACAACACATTAAATAAATAAATTGGCTGAACATCCCGAATCACACCTGTGAGCCCAAACCGTCGTCTTCAATTCAACTCAATTCCCACAGACCCTCCGATTTTGATTCTGAAGGTATTAATTAGCAGACCATTATGAATTTAATTAACTCAACTCAATTTTTGCTGACGATTCTTTGAAAACGAACTGTTTTACCTGCCGGAACATCTCTGTTGACAATAAGTCGTCTGCCTCTGTCTTTTGCATAATCTATTGTAATAAACTCTTCTGCATTTGTAATGGAAGGGTGTGGTGTCTTAAGCCTAAATAGATGTTCATCACAGAACTGTTTCCCATCCAGTTTCTTCTGCTTACTTAGCTGAGCGGCAGAATCTTTTTGTTGCTTTGATAATAGATCATTACACTTTTTCTGCCTTTCCATCAGCTTATCTTTGAAGTTTTCAGGGTATTTATTTTGGAGTGCCTTTTGTATATCATTCAGTGCCAAATCTGCTTCTTTAATTTGAACAAACAACGCAGATCTGTTTCCGTATGCCAAGCCTAGTTCTTCTTCTCCCGTCTTGGAAAACATTATTGCCAAATTATAACCTCGAAGAGCAAGCTCAAAATTTCCATTTTTGTAGGCTCCATTTGCTTTCTCCCTTAATTTTTGGGATAATTCGGAAGATTTCTGAAACCCTGAAACACAATCAAAAAATTCTCTGAAATTACAATAATACGCGATATCGGAATATAATTTTCAATGTGTTTTAGTCCATAACAAGCTTATTTATTGGCATTTGCGTTTTATTTCACAAATGTATCAAACCAATATTATTTTAACTCTTAATCTACTAATAAATTAGTAAAATGAATAATTCAGAGTGGGCTAAGCCGCATTTAGAATGACAGGAGCGATAAAATAATATATTTACATACTGTGTAGAATATGCAATGTGAATATACGACAAATATAAATTATTGCTTCAGAATAAATATATTGTTACTTTGTATTATTCATGTATATAGGTACTTGTTTTAAGCTTACATTGAAAGTAGTAGGATGGTACAGGTATCCATTTGAAGAATTTCTTAATAAGATGAATTCTCTGCAGCTCTGTAGTACACGTGCTAATGTCAGATTCAAGTTTATCAATATTTCTCTCTCCGTTCTCCGAACCTTCTAAATTTTTCAGAAATTGAGCACGCAACTCTTTCAGATGTTTATCATTCTGTAATGATTTTCCATCCCAAATGTGCTCCAATTCTTCTTCCGTCATTTTAAAATGTTTTCAGGTGAACAGTGAATGTGAACTGTGAACGTGAACCGGCATTCCCTCACTACTGCATAGCAGTCAAATGAATCTTGGAAAGCTGGAACGAAACTGAGACAGGATTTTATTAAAGAGTGTATTCACCCATTTAACGTGTACTATTATGTAATGTACACACTGAGGAGATCCACTTTTCTTTTCTAAGACTTTTGTTAGAAAATTCCCTGATACCTAATTGTGATTGCCAATGAAGTTGAAGTCAAAACCAAAACATGAACTGTTGTATTAGAAGTGAGAGCATGAGAACTTAAGTAATACTCCTTCGCTTGCGTTTCCTTCGTGTTGATGCAGAATACAGTACAGTAATCAGTACAGTGCAGACGGAAATAGCTTGAGCAAGAAAAAGTTATTTTCGGAGCAAAACAGCAGATGCATGAGTTTTGCTTTCATTTTATTACACACACATTAGGCATTACATTGACTGAGACTTGAGACTTTTAGACTATACGAGTACGACCCGATAGAATTACGAACTTATGTAATAGTATAAGTTATAAGTAGAGACAGACTCTTATGTTTCTAAAGAAGAGAGTCCTTTAACTTTACTAAAAGCTTCATTCCATGCATTCTCTATTTCATTAATGTGTACTGTACAGTATGGAACACTGTTCTGTTAACGTTAACAACATTTATTTTTGCATGCATAGTAGCATGGCACGGCACATTCATGCATTCATGATGTTACTAACAAACAAATAATATAATTACCGAAATAACTTCAATCCTACAAATACAATACGCTATCACTACTGATATCACGAACAGACAGAGACAGAACACAAGCAATCGAAACCTCAACGGAAACCAAAGGAAATCCAAGCCAAAGCAAACTTCTTGGCAACTTCTCTTTAAAACTCCTGATGCATACAAATGGATCATTAACACTTGTTAATAATACATTTCCTCGATTCCAGAAGAGAACATTCCATTCAGATTCATGTTGAAACGCTGAAAGAAAGCATGTTCTATTTTCCACGCATCTGTGGACATGAATTTCGCTGAATAAATACATGTATTAAATAGCACTAGCACATCTTGAAGTTTGTACTTTATACAATTACTTTATTATAATCGAGTTATTCGAAAACTAATGCATATTATTTACATACATAATATTACAGATCTCATATAAAATCATACACATTCAGTCATTTTACATTCTCTTCTAAACACAACTACAACAGCAAACTTATGTAACAAAATTTGTAATTATTAAGGCTTACAGTTTAATTAGTAAAGCTTCCCTAACGAATAAGTAATTACTAAGTTTCGTGTTCGGTGTACACAGTAGTGCAAAATATTAATACACCCCTGGTCGATTTTTGGCAATACGTAAATTATTGGACCACTTTCTCTGAAGGTTATCATTTTAAGTGAAAGAATCCCTAAAGCATGATTGCTGACCACATCAATCAATTTTGACATTGAAACTGCAAAAAATATTTGCAATCAAAAGTAGAAAAAATAAAAAGATTCAAAAAAATTTATTTTTTCGATTTGGCTAGTTTCTTTAATCTGAAGTTGTAATATAGAAAAATTTTGTTGAAGATTTTGAATTATGTGCACCTATGTGCCAACCATGTACGATAGGTAGGTTAATTAATGTCCTTATATATCTGAACCTCAGCAGAGGGTCCAGGGGTAAAATATTTTGCACATCCTTGTCCTGAATATAATATTACTTATTACATTACATACTTTAAATTAAATCTGAAATATTGTCAACTACTTAAGTATTCATTCGCAATTGTCTGGATCTGTATTTACCTATCCAGAAGGTAAAGTATCTTTTACCTTGTAACATTTTTTACTTGAGCAGTAAGATGAAGCAATTTATATAAGCATAGACGTATCGCAGACTAATTGTAAGATATTTATTTACTAAACCAGTTTTTAATTCCTTTGTAATATCATATCACACTGTAGCTACACCAAACCAACTATATATTGATATATAAGAGTTTACGTACTGGTATGGTAATTATGTGTTTCTGTTGTTTTGTGTTCATTATTGGTAGAGATATGGTACGTCACAGGTAATTATCAACACAAATGTTTAGTACATATTTAGTAGTTATAATATAGTTGATGTGTTAATCGACTACGTTTACAGCCGTGGATTTTCCTCCGTATTCAACAGCCAAAGACCCTGCTGGAATGTATTCTATAAGTTCCTGTTTCCACTTAGCCTCGTCAGTGTCATAAATATGTACTTTGGAGAGAGTGTGGCTTGACATGAAATATTTAAGAATGTTGTACGCGTACCAAAACACTGAGGGGCCTGTTAAACACAAAGTTTATTTTGTATAATTAGCCTTGGAAGTAGCATACCCTTCTTTTTAGCTTACAGGGAAAGATGATATGATCTGGCTCCTAATTACCCAAGTCGACCTGTGTAGAAATTTTACTTTTCTGCTGAAAATATTCTGGATCACAGTTGTGCAGAAATTTTTTCTGTGTTTCTATCAAGCTATAGGTCTTGAAAATTCGGTGGGGTTGAGGCTAGCAAGCCAAAAGTCATGTTAGAAATAAAAGCTAAAAAATTAATTGCAAAATTAATAGTGAAAAATAATTTTTTGACTTTTGGTTTTCAAAATCTCTTTTAGCTCACTAGTACTGAACCAATTTGGATGAAACTAAGTCTTTGAGACGGGCAAAAGGATTCTTTACAAAAATAAGACACTGCATTTTCAGCACACTCAATAAAACTTAGGAGCCAAATCAAATTATCTTGTCATGTCTAAGGTTTACAAATATGTACATATAAAATATTTCACGTTTTTCTTAAAATAGCAAGCTTTACTTACAATTTACCACAAAACATTGTTTTAATGTTTCAGGATAATACGCATCGAAGTCCTTGAGGATCCTTATCATTAACTCTAGAGCTGTAAAAAAATAATTAACATACAGTTAGAGTTGTCCTGAAATTGGTTGAACCATTTAGTATATTGTTGTTGTTGTATGTTTTTGGAATTTTATTTAAATTCCTGTGTACAGATCATTAAAGATGATGAAAGATATTCCTTTCCTATTTCCTACAATTCCCACAAAGGGTTTCTATACTCGGTTATTTAAGAAAATTATATTACTACTCACAAGCCCAATGAGCAGCTTTGGCAAACGTAAGCCCACTGACATCCAATACTGCAACAAATTGGGTTACACCATTCTTCTTCATCGTGCCTAATCCAATCTCTACAGCTTTTGTCAGGAAACGGAGGATATCATCTTTCATTCCTTGTGCCAATAATGGTCTCACGTCCATGGCTCCGATTTTCGATAAGTAAACTGTGCAAATTATAGGTTCATTATAATTTCTGCTGGAAACAAATTTAATCTCTGCTGGAAGCAGCTACATATACAGATGTTCAGACTTAACATTTAGGTTGCAGTAAAAATTACTTACTAGGATAGTTTTCTTCGTCTACCCCCATATAGTATGGCATCAATTCTTTTTTTACTTCTTCTGGGGCTTCCCAATCCTTCATTAAATCTGTACCGAACTCTTCTCTCCATTTCATAGCCTATATAAACAACGTAACCGATAAGTTTTACTGTCATCGCATGTGTAATTGGATTTTTATAGCAAATAAAAGTTAGTCGTATACATAATTGCAGATTTTCAGATACCGAAGGTAATGATTAAGTGGAAACTATTTTTAAATTAAATAAACAACTTACTCTTCGAAGTTGTTCCTCTGCTTTTTTAACATCGAGATTTCTTGCTGCAAAAGAATATAATTTTTAAACATGCATTATAGTCAAACGAAGCAGAATTGGCAACGACAACACGAATTAAAATAAGTGTAGCAGTAAGCTCTACAAATACCCTATACCCTTCAATCCGACTATTTTAGCAAAAATGTAAATCTTCTGAATGATAAAATTATTCATAAATTTCTGAATTTCTTTACTACAAAATGCTAATATTAAATAGCATGTCTATAAACGTTTCTTTTACACTTTAGCTAATTGTTATTGCAAAATTACTTCTGCATTTTGCTTATGTACAATTGAATATGATTAATATCTATAGATATCTACCCGTCACTGCTTCTGTTTTGCATTATTCATGTAATGTAACATTCATACACACATATCAGTATTTAAAATGCTCCTGCTGTAATAATATTTTATCGGCAATGAAAAAATAGTAAAACAATCTCACCTCACTTCATTATTATTTTATTTACATTGGCCAAATGTTATTGTCTAATTGCAAATAAGCAAGTTCACCTGATGACAATCTACAAGGCTCTCTTATTACTATTTATATTGCGTTTTATACTACTACGATTGAACATTGCATTGGCAGATTTATCTTTAATTATCACCTAGCTGGAAGTATTTACCCTGCACTATCTGTATACTAATATTGTTTACAAGCGTTCTGTTTTGAAGTTTAGGCATTTCAATTGTTTAATGTGAAGATGTTGACCATATGAAAAGGACACCGTGCTAATATATGCAATTACTCCATGTATAATTGTTGCCCTTTAACATTCGCATGGATTCTGCCGTATATAAAATAGCCTTAACTAATGGGAAGGGTAGACCTTAGTTCAATTGGTACATTAATAAGTGTATTTATGGTCACCAGCAAGAAACAAGTGGTTGACCCCTACTGTCCTGCAAGGTTTGCCGATAATATTACAGAATATTCACACTTGAGATTCGCAAAATTAACATTACTTTGTATCTTAATGTATTGTTATAAGTACAAATAATTCTATAGATCACCTAATACTTTTATGAAAAAAATTATGCCTAGCATTCAGATTTAATTTCTCAAGGGTGCTGACACACGTGTGCTGATAGATTATACTATTTGTTCAAGTGTTTGTGAAAATATAATTGCACAAGAACAACGAGCGTAGATAAATACATGTACGAGGTAATATAGTAACACATTATAGAACTGGTGGAGATAGTTACCATGATATATAGATTGAAATGTAATCACAAGTCTACTAGGTTTCTGTTCTACGTATTTGTATTTGAATACAAGTGTAAAAGCTGGATGAGACGTTACATAATAATAGCAAAAAACTGCTGTTATACATTGTCACCTTAATTTCTCTTATGACTAGTCATCTTATGATTGGTTATTTTACAATAAGTATGTAACAATAAATTGAGTCTTAATCTTACCTCTTAAAAATCTGAGCAGGACATCATCTTCTTGATTCAAGTCTTTGACAACGTCTTTGAACTGAAAGAAAATTATGCGATTAGATACCTACAGCTCACTTAGCTTTAAGCACTCAGGTTTACCTGAATTTTTATTTCAAACGAACTGTGTCTGAATAATCTAAAATATTATTACGAATAAGGTAAATATTGTATACCTGTTTAAAATTGGCAATCTCGGATTCCTTTAACTTGCTCATGATGATTTTGGTTTTATGTTAAGGCACAATCTGAAAAATATCGGATTATATTAGGGACATCACCACAAAAAAAAAACAATCAAACGATGTGACTAAATAATTTAATTGTATTTACAGTGAAAAAGACTACAGTAACATAAATGAAGGTAGCTCACAACGGCAAAGAATTTAAATTTTAAGTACTATATCCCTAAGTGTGTACCAAAATGCTCGCTGAATATTTTCTACTTGGCTAGTTAAGCACAAAATGAAGAACTGAATGAAGATGAGCTTGAATTTTAAAGGTATTAAGTAGCAAGACACAATGTACTATATATATACTGTGGGCAAGAACTAATAAAAATTATTATAAAACTCAGTTTTTGTTATAAAGAAGATATAGGGATGAGACGAGTCAAAATGTAGGTATATGTTTTATATGCAGAAAGGAGATGTTTGGTTCTAGGTAAGTATGTGTGTATTGTTATATAGTGCGGATGTGTTCTATTGTAATCCAAGGCACAAAAAGAATTTCTTGAGTTGGACTTGACAGACTGGGCTCATTAAGTGAATGATGCACACTTGCAGATTTCCTTAATAGTTATGTATGTCTTTTCACATACGACAGTATATTATGTAGTATAAATATATGTAGAAGTGCAACAAAATGCAATACAAGT
>JAQFYC010003416.1:0-20848 GCA_034694165.1 Tomocerus mixtus
TAATTTGACACAAGAATCTCTAGATGAAAAAGTTCAATTGGCTAATCAAAGGAGATCACAAGTAAATAATAAATTCATAGTTATTCTTCAGGAAAAAAGTAGATTTTTGCTAATTAAAACGTTTTTGTAGTTACCCACATTAGGAATTTCTAAGTATAGACTTTCCCTTACTTTCTTAATTCTACGTTTGAAACTTTCTCCCACTTTCTCCATTTAAAATTATATATTTTTAGTAAGCTTTCTCATGTAAAATGTTATAGTTCCATTTATAAGCTTTTTCCTACTTTTCCCATACAAAATGTCGAAGTTACTTAATCCTAATGTGCTTAATTTCAAAAACATACTGTAGATAATGGTAAATTGTGTTAGATTGTTTTATATTTTTTTAAATGTAACATGTGTATTAAGTAAGAATTGAGCATAAATGTTGCAAAAAGGTCGCAGCGTTATTTACGATTGCTCCGCCCATGTTATAAATATTTGAACGCTCATGAATTTCTAACGAAAGCACATAAAGCATGTCCACGTATTTACTAATACCTACATATATTTTACGTATTCAATACATTCCCAATGTAAAATTGCCATTTTATGGAACTATCTGCCCTTTAACTAGTAATAAATATTTTACTTCGTAACTATCGTTAGTAAATACTTCAGAAGTTCAGGTAGTAAATCCTTAACTGCTATCTGAGTTTTTACTGATATGGGATTTGACTACTTATGTACTTACAAAATATGTATGCTCTGCATTTTATATTTGTAAAAGAATCAATCAATTTTTGCGGTGCATTGTATAACTTTCTCTTTATTTAATTAGGTTTTAAGTCAACGAGTTGCAAGCGCACGACAAAAGTCCGCAAGAACGACGAGAATGAAAAAGCCTCTGTTTGATTCCGGTCAATATCCGGTATGTGCAAAATAAACTTTTACTTTGTTGTATTATATTCCCTTGAGTTGCATAATAGCCTGTAGGAAATGGGAACATAACAATGAAATGGGAAATTAAATACTGAAAAGATACATTATTTGGTTTCCTTTGACTTTTCTAGACTGAATATGGGGGTGAAATCGAGAGTGGAGAAAAAGAAGAACAAGGTGGAAGCGAGTTCATGTAAAATGATTCATACGATATGGTCTTCTGATAAATAATTACATTCTATCTGTATTCACGTACCTATTCAATTAGCTAGCATACTTAATGATAATGATAATGATAACTACAGGTTCAAAGAACCAGTAGTTACCATATTACTATGTATCAGTAATTAATTATGTACATTTACTTTTACCTTTACCTTAACTTTCTCCTTTCTTTATAGTTTGACTCTGTATGTAGATACTTTCCATAAGTTGCTGTTAAAAATCAATTTTAAGATTAAATGCCATTTTTGTCCCAGAGAATAGTTTATGAGGTAAAACCACAGCTTTAACTATCAGTAATAGAGTGCAATGCAGTGACCTCAAATAAATACATACCTATAATATACTTATTATATGAGTATGCATTACTGTCAAAATAGCCCCTCCCACTACTCGTAACAAGAAACTCAGCCAATTATTCTATTATTTAATTCAACATAATTGCATCATTCCATGGACTCTGATGCGATACTGGAGTAATAGCATTTCTGATACTATTTCGTTACGCCCATTATAGACTATTATTATCCATATCTACTTGGCACAGGTACTTTAAGTACAATAGAATATAAGTTTGAAAAAATCTGTTTCATTTGTTTTGTAATTGAAACTAATTTTTTATACTTACAGATACTACTCAATGTTCTGATATTTACGATTGGTCAAGTAAATATTGAATAATTTGCTTTCTCTTTGTACATACAAACGCAATTTAAAACTTTCACAAATACTTTTTAATACAAAAGTCCACATTTTCTAAAAACGAACAGAAATTCTGTAAGTTATAGTGTTTGTATATTTAATTTCTGTTAGCTAAAGGGAGATCGTATACCATTTTCCAAGTAATAACTCCATTGATACGTATAATTAAAAATGACGTTATCCGCTAAAGATAATTGGAAAGATCGATGCAATACAATTGTATATAGAAAGTAAGTAGTTAGGAATAGGATTAGGTGGACAGTTATTTAGGTATTAAGTAAATGTAAATAATGGAGAGCAAACATATTTCTAGTCTGTAATGAGTTCATTTTTCCTTTTCACCGAAGTTATTGGTCTGTATGGTATATTGTATTGATAATATTTGTAATGGTATCACAACAATCAGTGCAGGACTGTTACTTTCCTTATCCCGTGATGTTTGTATTGTGCGGATTAATCAACAACTTCTGTCCGTCTAGTCTGCGTGTTATGTATTAATGTATGTATGTACTTGCGAAATCAAAACAGAAACTTCTCCGTTTCATTTCGGTTTATTTGGTTTTAGCTAAATTATCGGGTTGACAGCAACACTATACGTTATTACACTACATTTTCTCATTTGGTAGCCCCAAATCGATAGATTATTCAGCACTAAAACGCATTTATTTTTTGCTTTCTCTCCTTCGTTTCCAAATTTCTGTGCACACGTGTAGAAAAAACATGTCTTATGTGACTTATTTCCTATGTTAGTATTTTACCCGTAATTTGACCATCATGTACGTAATAGTATAGTATATGGCCTTATTGTTTACCTTCTTGTATATTTATTACATAAATAACACTTCTATATACACGAGTCGATATGTATTAGGTACTTGGATTTATTTTTATTTGCAGGAGAGAAAGTATAGGTATACCAAGTAAAGTCAGAGAAGAATTGTTATTGGGAATATATTGGGTCAAATAATTATATTATATACCTCACAAATTACTGTCCTTGTGATTTAGATTTATTTCTGACCGAATTTTTTATCAAGTACATTACATTCACATTCTACTGTGTAATGCGTAATGACCGATTTCCTTAGTACTTTACATTACGGCACTATAAATGTCCAAATAGACATAATGGTGTAAGATTATTACCTCAAGGACTCAAATCAGCTACTCTACTATCTGTATTTGGTAATATAATGCAATTATGTACAACTATATAAATATTATTGCCACTACGCTGTAAATTTTGTAAATGTGAAAGCCAAATTGTATACTATTCGGAGAAAGTAGATCAAATAATTTTTTTCATTGTTTTTATTCGTGCTAATGGTAGTTTTTGCTTCCTGTGTAGACAAAGTATCGATATTTCTTTTTGTTTGTGGCATGGTCTGGCAGCTACCTCCAAAATGCATCGTTGTTCCAATATCGGATGCATGTTACTATTTATATTATCCGTATTGATCCATTTGTTTGTTGTAGACAATATATTTTCACTGAATTAATGAATATCTTTGTAAGTATGTGTAATGTATAGGATTTTAACATGTACAGCTTTCTCCTCTTATGGATATCATTCGTACCTACCTGTAAAGTGTAAACTACGAAGATGTACGTGTACTTATTTATAAATTCTGACGTGGGGTTGAATAAAAAGGGAATTAAATTTGTAATTTTCCGATTTTCCAGTTCCAGCTTAATTGACAAGGCTTCTATGCATTCTTAATTAATGAGGCATGTGTACGTATGTATGTCACTTTGGGCATCATGCTGTTTTCTTCTGGTTGCTAAATCAATATTAGTTCTAGAACAATAGGGAAAGTATTTTGGCGAAGGGTAAAGCGAGCAAAGTGGCGATATTGAATTTATTTTAACTGTAATAAAGTTTAGGGAATACTTGTCTGTTGTGTTAATTAATGAGATTTTCACTAAGTAACTAATATTACTACACAAAGCTAAATAATTACTTAGGTAAACTATTCCCTACTGTTTAACAGGTAAGGATAAGGTTGTAGGTACAAGTTAAGTACAACTGGATTTCATATTTCATATAATTAAGTATTACAATAATAATTGATGTGGAAATAAATATCTAATCACTAGATAGTTAAAGTATTTCTATACTCATACAATAGAATTGTGACATGACATGATATGATATGACATAACAAACTATACAATTACAGTTTACATTACACTAAAAAGTTATCTAAATAATATGAAACAGATTAGGTACATATAAATAGTAAATATTGATAATGCAGTTACAGAGTTACAGGTTTAGTTAATACAATACATCATCATTACCAGTTGAATTGGAAATCTAGTGTCGTTATTTAAGTAAGGGACAAGTATGTTGCTCTCCTTTTCTTCCTTCTTGTCTTGCCGTCATTGTCCTTCCTTGCCAATTGTCCTCTCATTTATTAATTTACTAAATGTTTGTTCTTCTTTTCTTAATTCTTACACACGTGTATCACTTCACTCACTCAAATCAACTTAACAACTCATATCCAGGGAATAATCCATCAAAAACGCTCTAAATCTACAAACTACTGTTCTAAATATTTACACTACACAATACACAACAAAATTCACAATTTACTACAAACTACGTTTAATTAACTTGATTAGTTTTATTTATATTTTATAAGAATTAAATTATCATGCCATGATATAACATAACACTAATAACACCATCATAATATGCATTAATTATTTCTTGAGTTGATTTGAATAACGTTCATTCAGTTTCAGTAATTTCAATATCCGTTTCAACTTTGTATAATTGTCATTTTTAATTACTGTACTGTATTTTTAATCACTATCACTATTATATTATTAATTTAACTGAGAATGGTAGTGAAAGGGTTCTTCCCACTTCTAGGTCCATTCGATATTCTCACTGGTCTCTTTGATGTCGAAGTTTCTGAAGATTTATTTGCACCGAGACAATCTAACCACTCATTCTGAGTTATTTTTTTGTCTTGATTAACATCACAATGTCGTGGCAGTTTCTTTCCACATCTTTTCAGTTTCTTGTCCGCTGTCGTCTCATTTCGCAAAGTTTTCCATTCTTTTCTATCCAAAAGCTAGAAAGAAATAAGGTAATTAAATAATCATTCACATGACCTAGATAAAAGTAATCTGTTCACATTTAAAGTAAAGTAATGTGAGATGTTTCCCCCTTACCCCATTATGATTTTCATCTAGCTGTTCAAAATACCATCGTGCTGCTTGCTCTTCTCTTGTCCCATTACGATTATTCTCTTGCAGTCTGAAATAAGGTTGCAAAATTGTAAGTAGTTAAAATAGATTCATTATTACAGGTATAAAAAACTCCGGAATTTTAATTTAATTAAATAAATGTGATTACCTTTTATTATCTCCTTTTGATGTCATTCTCTTGTACAAGATGTCCATCAAATCAGTCAAAAACTTTTGCTTTTTAGGTCCTGTACAACCTGAAGCATAAAAGTGGGTTAGTAATGTAAACGTAAAGCATTCTCACACCCCTATAGGGTTACCGTAAACTTTTCTTCGTACAAAATTGCAAAATCTGACAGTAGCAAAAATAATTGTTCGAATTATTTAAATATAATTGCAAAAAGTACCTCTCATCGGTTTGCTTTTCTTGTCACAGTCGGGTGTGGAGTTGAAAACGACTGAATGTTGAATCTGCAGACCAGTTTCTTCTTCCACGCACCAGCAATACGCTTTCCCTGTGAATCAAGAAATTAATTAATTACACAGCTAAAAATAGTTTGCAAAATTGAAAATTGCAAACTATTAATTGTTATATTCATTTAAATAGAGCAAGACAGCCAAAAAAATTAACAAAATTAAGATGCTAACCTTGGGCACACTGGATTTTCTTATAAGAACCCGTGGGGTTGCACTCTGGGACAATAATTGACTCATTTTGTTTTTGACTGGCAAGAGCTGACTGTCTATCCGTGAGACAATTAGACACTTCAACAGTTTCCGATCCCTTTGGACTTAACGGCTGTGCGTGTTCTGATCCTCCTGCAGATAGGGATCCAACTACATTAGAAAAGGATAAGGGAGCCAAGCATGGGATCATTGTTATTCAATTAAATACAGATTTTTGCGAATAAATAATTAATTATATTAAAAAACTGATTATTTTCCCGAAAACCCGATAGCTGTAGTAAATAGTAGGTAAAGTAAAGTCTGCCTAGATTAGGATTGCTTGCAGCCTACAGCCTATAGGAGTCGCCATTAATTTAGAGAAGTGAATAAATAGTATTTAACAATAATATTAAATTACTGTGGATCACTACATACAAGTGCTACTACATAATACATATACATACGTACATTACATACATTAAGTGAGCGAATGCCACTTATAGAGTACCGTAAGGTATTTGGGGGTGACATGACGGTGACGTAAAGCAAGTTTGAAGCCAGAACCATTAAGCAACCAATTAAATAATTTGCCAAATTAATTAGGTGCATAGAAATTAAAGCGTCATACTATTTACTATCTGTACTTTTAGTACTTTACATAAAAATGCACATTGCACATACAAGTGGATAACTACAATTAAATATTATTGGGTAAAATATGGTATTTAGCTGCTGCATTACTGTTATATTAGTATACACAAAATAATAGTTCAGCAAAGGAAAAAGTCAAAGTCAAAGCAAAGTGTTAAAGAATTCATCGCAAAGGTAATCGAGCTCACAATTATGAGCATTTAAGTATCGTTGTTGTCAATAATCGATTCCGTAAACCTAGACAGTCATATCTACGTGTCGAGTCGAGTATATTACATTCACATTTCTTTTGGCATTTACAGACAATTAATGCTTTAAGAGTTTTTTTATCCGAACTACAGATAGGAAGCTTTTTCTTAAATATAGAAATACATTGTCTGCGGAATTGGCTATTTATATTGCTCATTAAATAATAAGGACTTTCTCTTTACGTTTTTAGCAAACTATTTCATACTAAATCCGTTTTACTATCTATAGGAGTATTGAAATATATCATTTGCATCTGTATTCGTGAAGATTTGCTAATTTGCTCCATATAATACTTAACTAAACTAAACTAACGCAGCACGGACATATTTCTTATGTGAGATGGCAACATTAATTCACAGCCTTTGTCTTTCAGCTTCAAGTTTCAAGTATTTATTTGCATATAGGATAAAATTAAATAAGCATATACCTATGTACATTTATTTACATAATATATGCGTACTTCGTACATAAGTCTAGGTAACTGGCAAAAAACTATGTAATAGTTTTAACAAAACGGCTTGATTAGCCTTAAGAAAGGAAACATTGTTGTTTTGTCTGTTTCTGCTTCGCATTTTGCATATCAATGAGCTAAAGAGGGTTACTTAATTGCAGGCTTTGCCCTGATAGTTGTGTAGTTGTCGTTATAAAAGAAAACATTGCGTTGCAGATTGTAGAGTAGACAGAAAGAGAAACGGATTAATTAAATAGGTTTAGATATGAAGAAAGAGGTGCATATAATATTAGACATGAGAATTCTAGAGAAATGGAAGCAATTGGCAATGGCGTGACTGAATTACCTGGTCTGAGGAGTTGGGAAGGATGCATACCTCTGGACGAGCCTGAATCCACCAAGGAATTGAATGTATCAAACGGCACTAAAAAGTGCAAAGAAGCTATTGCATTCGCAAATGTATGTTGTAAGTAAGATAAAATAGGATACAAACAAACAAATACAATTAACAAACTATTGTCTAACATTACAATTAGGTGGGGTTGCTTAATATTCAGATTTGGGCAATCCAAAAGAGTAAAACTTTCAATTTCAGTTATTCTACTAAGATATCTAATATGTAAAAGTGGTGTAACGTGAGAAATTGCTGTGCCAGTGAGTTCAGTGAGTGCAAATCAGCCAAGTGCACATTATCATGCAGTGGACTGTGGAGCATATTTCTTACTTAGCTTTAAGTGCAAAGTATTTTTACATAGATTTCAGGTATTTCCCTAATATGTATCGTTCTTACAACAAACAAGGTTGCCACCTGTATTATGTACTTCTATTTAAAAAACTAATGTTTAAATTATTTTTACATAGCTTTGTTTCTAAAATTAATTCAAAAATTAAAATGCAATTCACTTGATTTATTTTTCCTATCCTACATTACATACGAATAAATATTTACTATATACTTAAGGTACACTGAATAAAGGCTCTTTGCAAATTGGAAAAGGAACCTATTGACACTTATTATGTCGAATTTAATTTAATGAAACTCTCCCTAGATCAGGTAATTTGGAAAATAAATTGCGTTGACTTAATTGGTATTTGTATTTAGTTAATTTTTTTAAATATGTCATTCTTAAATGTGTTTCAGGATTACAATAACGCAAGAATGCATGCTAAACTGCATATACAGTTAGATGGTTCTCCTATGGAAAACATCTTCCTCCAATGCACAAATATTCTTTGATAAATGATAAAAGGATAAAACAAATCTTGGGCTAAATATATATTGTCTATATAGAAATCCCTACCCCTACCCCTATACTATACATGATATACAATACTTATAGAGAGTATTAGTAAGAGATACATAAAATGTAAATCAAAACTTACGATTGTCAATGGTGGACGTTCTTAAGCACTCCAGCCATTCTTTTCTAGTAATTTTCTTGTCATTTTTTGCACAAAAGGTTATAAAAGTTTTGGCACATTGCCTAGGTTGGATTTGCTGTTTGACCAAGTTTTTTAAAATAAATGTTTCGTTTCGTATCAAAACGCTATCCCTGTTACGGTCCAGGTGATCAAACTTCCAAGATAAAACTATATCATCAGTAATTGAGTCTAAGTCTGCAAACAAACACAAAAATGTTCACTTAGCAAATACAATACGAATATGTTATATCTTCAGTTAACAAATAGTTAAGAACAATAAAATTAATATAAATACCACTAATTGTAATAGGTGAAGATATAGACCTATGTCGATTATATTCAGAGCGAAAGGTCTTAATTAGTGCAACATTGAAACGGGATCTGTCAGCATGATTACAAACTGTAAATTCAAGAAAATACATTCATAAATAAACATTCATAATTCATAAGCATTAAGAATTCAAAAAAGAATTCCTGTGTTCAATTTCCTTGTAAGTAAATTCAAAATTACATTTTCTATTTTTCTTTGCTTGCGAAGAGCGTCTTTTCGTGGCGGACTTTGCCCTTCTATGATACTTAGCACAATTGGGTTTACTGGTGGTTGTTCCAGTGGACAATACGGAGCTACCAGAAATAGGTCGTCCACTTTCAGTGACACACCAACAAGACCTTGTGGACGGATGACATTGAACGGAGGCATAGGAGCCATCCTTACGGCAAATGGGAATGTATTCTGTAGAGCGAGTGAGCTTAGCAATACGACGGCGTTCTTCCCTCTCCAAGGCACAATTCGTAGGCCTCTCCTCCTCCTCCTGCGACAAGCAGTCTGGACAGTCTGAACTCGAGGAACTCTATAACAAAAAATAACAATAGAAAATACCTTCATATAATAAATACCTATTCATTCCTATATATACATTATTTACAACTACGTACATACATACAAACTGAACAACAGCATAAATATAAAAGAATACAATGCACTTTCATGGTAACTTAGCTTTCGTTTCTTTCGGTAATAAATGGGGAGACCCCATCAGGTGCGTTTAGACACACACCTTACAACTTACAAAATAAACTGGGCAGGTAACTATTCTATGTATTTGTATATATGGAAGCATCTCACTAACTATTTAACGTTCCCTATACTCCAGTCTGCTATAAAAAACTATTTTCCACTTTGTATTTCTACTTGTAAGTAATTTAAGCTGATCCTCCTGATGTAGTATGTAAGTGAGAAGAAGGAGAAACAAGATACGTTGTCGTCGGATAATGCCTTGCCCATTGATAATACCAATTGGTGAAGTGAAACATAATAACCAGCACAATGCAATTTAAAATTCAATATATTGTCTACCTTGCTTATACTTATTGCTTGATAGTACACAATAGAAGTAAAGGCAACTGATTGTGAATAGAATACAAAATTATATGAAGTTTTAAGGTAGATATCTTATAATACATTTTAAAGTATGGATGAATAAGCATAGGGACTCAACATAACTCGAAACCAATTCTTTGTGGGCATCCTACTTATACGTAGAGAAAATTACATATTCTTACCAATTATACTCGTATGTACATACATACAGTAACAAATAGATGAAATTGAATACCAAAACTACTAGTGGACATTCATGACGTATGTATATCTCACTAGCCTTAACATCAAGATTAATAGATCATGAATTAATATCAAGATTAATAGATCATGAATTAATCTCATCAAATATAATTGTAAAAATATAATTGTAATTATAAGCACAAGTGCTTTACTCTATATACTAGACTAATTAATATAAAAGGCAGATTCGGTTATCCCTCTTAGCTCGCCAGGCTGCTAAATCCTTTTGTACGTTAATACTACTGCTAACGAACTATTTATTTATATATTATGGAAATTCAGAGTTATATGGTTTCATATGAGTACTTAAATAATAATCCCACCATGAGAGATGTAATTAATCTTTATTTCCAATGTCAATGTAAATTTTAAACCCATTTTGTTACATGTTAATTTATTTAGTGATATACTTAAAACTTAACTAGGTATTTTTATTGGAGAGGATTTATCTGCAATTGTAGGAACTAGATATTTTTCAGAAACGTTTTTAATTTGCATGTAGTGATTAACTTTGGAAAAGGATTAGTAATTGCTATAACTAATTATGTAGCAAAAATGGAATTTCTCGAATCCAGATTGTAGTCAATTAAAACGCTTGCAAATTATTAATTCTCTGATGTATTATAATTATTGTATGCAATTACTATGCAGATATCGTTTATTTCTACGTCAAGATTTAAAAAGTTGTTAACTAAAGTTGCAATTAGAATAGGTAATAGCTTCATACAGCAATTATGAGCTTGGGTGATGACTGATAGTGTTTCTTCCACTGATAAATATGCTACCTCAATATATTTAACATTACAAACACTAAATGTAGTAAATAAAAGTATGGATATCCATAAAATATAAGTTAGATTAGTCCAAATATGGATTATTATGAGTACTAAATAATTTGAAATACTTAGTAGTGTAAGTGTAGCCTGGTCTTCTGGTAAGTATTGGATTTGCCTTGCCTTGAGAGACTAGCATTTAACATACTCAGGTGTTAATTTCACAAAGGAGGGAGATGTAGGCCCACGTGTGCATGCCTCTTGTTGGGAATCAGCATGAAGCATTCATCACCACAGCATGAGACCTTAACCTATCTATACACTTCCTATTTTCCCCACTTTATTTAACCGATGTTCCTCAGAATTAGACAGAGAACATAAGTTTAGTCAAGTCAAGTCAAGTTAGTGCAACACCATATCATACCATATCAGGAGTTGAAATCTAATTCTGTGTACCAACACAAATGTACGAGTTACAACACTTACATCTGTAAATTACATTTATCTAAACTACAACTGAACTGAAACTGATGCACACACCAAATATAATACTTAAGTGATCCCAAGAAACTTTAGATCTTTAGATATGGGATAATGTAATATTTATATTTAATATACCCCACACGAGTGCATAGTGCATCCTAAAGCCTAAATATATACATATTCTCATAATTTCGTATATGGCAAGAAGGGATACTAATATGTTTACTATTGTTAACCACGTAGAATACCTTTTGTAGTCATAAAACGATACCTACATACATCTACAGGACAGGAGGATCCCTGGTCTGGTTATGAGATGCTTCCTAGAGGAGAAGGTACCTTGGTATCTTTACCCACATTCTTTATCTACCTTAAAGATATCATATTTCAGAAATATTATAGCAAGTCTGCCACACATACTAATTATCCTGGTAAAAAGAAGAAAAAGTACTCAAAATAACCTGCTTTTATAAAAAATCCCAGCCAATTTGTTACTAGTAACTAGTTAAGACACTATACAGATTCAACACGAATGTTGTTCTCTATATCACATCTTGTCAGATGTAAGAGAAGTAAGTATTCCAGTGTCTCGTTGACAAGTAACATTTAAGACAACTACGAAATTTCGTACACAAAGTGGACCGATGTTGTTTAGTAAACATAATTTACATGTTTGGATATTTTCACTAAGATTAGATAAGTAGAGCATTCTTGACATAAGTCCGTAATAGCTCTCAGCAGTGCGTTAGCAAAAAATTCTGCGAATATTTTATACACCTCTTAAAGATGTACTGTACTTCTTATATTAAGTATATATTTAATAAATGTTGGTTTTTAATTTAATTTAATTTTTTTAGGATATTCTAATAATGTAAGGCATGATTGTATATTAAGCAGGGACAAAAGGATTCACAGTTCAAAAGCTGTGATAAAAATTGTTTCCTTTTCAGGGCCAGGGCATGTGGAGCAAAATGTGTGGTTGTAACGTACTTTTACATAGCATATTGAGAAGGTACTGCATTTTGCAAAAAAGATTGCATGCTAAGCATAAAGAGATTATAGAAAGGGAATGTTGAAATGGAAACTTTAAAATCATCCACTGTTCTGGAGCAAAGGGACATGAAACTGCAATTTCAAAACGAGCACAAATTGCCAAGCAAAGTTTATTAGGTTTTTGTGCATCTAATTATTAACTCCACTTTCGCCAGTATACAGTATATACACTGTCTATTTGTTGCTCAATCGATTAATCAGTTTAATACATCCCTCATTACATAGTCTAACAACACATACCAACCCAACAGACTACAAACTAAAAAAATTCTTACTTATTACATAAAAAACCGGCATACCCTACGATTGTGATAGTGATATGACACTATCATATCACATTGTATATGTGTATTATATAATCTCATGTATGTAATCTGTACGTCTGTCTGTCACACATCGATCTCCGTGTACTCGATAAAGTACCAACACACACAAGATCTTACTTACACATATATAATATTGTATCTTCCCTAAGATCTTCGGATTCCGTACTTGTCTTTCTTTCTGTCAACATCATTTGCTCTCGCTTAATAAATACCTTTTTACTTTATACGTTTACATTTCTCTTATTTCCCACAAACAATAATAGGACTCGTATTCCCATAATTAGCACATAATTATGGAGGGTAACCTAAACCTCCGGTTACACGATAATGTACTTTATACTATATTTATGTAGTAAGCACGTTAACGTAAGTTGTAAGTACTCAAACGGACATATTATGTATGTACATTTAGATAATGACAGAGAGTAAAAGCAGCGAACCATCAACACATGTATTTGCAGCGTATGTGTATACATATTTTTACAAAGGGAGCACTAGCATAATTATTACTAATCACATAAGCATACATACAATTGTCTATCAGGTAATTGACCGACATTGTGTAATGTAATAGTAAGTTAAATTGTGTAGGTATTGTAAATGCATTTGCTTTTCCGTAATATTTAATCAGCTATTTGTGGAACTGCTCCTGTATCTCGTAAAACTACAGAATGTACATAAGTACTGTAAGTACATACATTAAGTATAGAAATTTGTTAATAATATAGTAGGGCTGAGCTGCTGCACATACATGCATGTTCAAAAGACTGACAGGGCAGCAAAACTATAGCTGATAATAAGTATCTGTATATATTAAAAAGGAGAGCTAACAAAAAGTTGCAGTCTAATAACATTAGAGTACAAAAGTTGCGTTGTTCAAATTGGAGTTTAGCGGAAATGCGGTTTTATCAGCAGGAAATTCATCCAGAGTGGAATCACATTTGGAGAAATTAGGGTTGTGTGTTGTGGTGACGGAGGAGGATAGGCGGACGGACGGTGACGACTTATTGTTAGACTAACAAACTTGTAAGAATGAACTCAGACACAGCTGGACTACTGTGATGAGACTGGACGAGGTAATTCAATGTACATATCAATAATGTTCTTGTATCCGTCTCTCTTCGTGACATACATTTATATGTCCAATTTGTTACGTTGTAAGTAGTTCAATGAAGGCATAATGCATTCTGGGAGCTTAGAGACTCAAAACAGAAGTACTATATATTCATGTATGTATATATAGTAGTAATGCATATTTATATAGTAAAGCCCTTTTATTTTAAGTATTTTATATTGAAATACAATACTACATGGGTATAGTATATATGTCGAAGACCGAAGGCACATTGTATCACAAGGCATGCAGAATCTTTTGGGATTTTGTATGTTATATTTCTTTTAAGCAAAATTCAATAAAGCTAAGTTAAATTATGTGTCTACAGTAGTGGGTTATTTTTGCAGATTTGAATCGCAAAATTTCTTTAGATCTATTCTGATAAAATATGCAATTTCAATTCAATTTTCCTTTTTTCTTCAATTTTTTCAATCTTAAATTTTTAGGCAACTTATTTACCAATTAACCATTTTCCTTTGCCTACAATTTTACATATATTTTACATTTATTTCAGATTCTTTGCATCCTCTGAGTATAAATTGTCATAAATGTCAAAAAAGCTACAGAAGTGGGACCGAGTGCTCAGGGCGTCCTGTGCCTTCGACACGTCTAGGTATTACGATTACAATTTAAACTGTCTCTTGCTTTACCCATTCCGGACAGACATTCATGGTTTTCGTGACAATAAGGTTTACATGCATGCCATAGTACATACATATACACGTAGGAACTTATTTTTACTTATATAGGTAAGCGAGTTGGGTTAGTATGTAGTATGTATCATGTTATTTATGTTGAAATGACCAATATTAAATTAAAGGTACCTACTACTACCTTCTACCTACCATGCCTATGCAATGCCACAACATAAAAATGAGTTATTGATACGGCAAACACACATGTCCCTCTTCAGTAGACTCTTTTAGGGCAAAAAATACAATTTTGTTCATTTGGTTTCGTGTTGAATAATAATGGTCAAGTGAAACCAAGCCAAGAAGGAAGGGTAAAGTAAGTAAACGTCCATCTCCATCTCGTCCTCACCTCACCTCAGTATACAATAATAATATGTAGTAGAGTCTAGTCTAGTCAATAAAGTATTATATACGACTCTCCCTACTGAACTGCATTGCATTGCATCGCATTACACTGGAAGACTCTAGCCGTCTAGTCTATCTCTTTCGTCAAACCAAAACCAACTTCTTTCTTCAGTTCAGTTCAGTCGGTCTTCCGCAGATTAAAAGAGGAAAACGTTGATAAAACAACAGAAAAAGTCGTCTGCTCTCTAATACACTTTTAGATTGTTAAACTTAACTTGTATGTTGGCTTGTCCTTACATTTATTCGATATCTGTACATAGCACATGATATTTAATGCATAGTATAGACTATAGACAGGAGACCGACACGACACACCTACCCACTTATGAATGACTACTTTTATTACAACAACAATAACTACTTATCCGTATTACAAGCGTAGCGCCCGTCTGGTTTCCTCTGTCTTCCACCTTTTCAAGTATTTAAGAGTTGAAGCACGACAAACTATGAACTTATTGTATTCTAAGGGAAAAAGAGTCAAAATCCAAATCCAAATCCAAATGCATCTCATCAACTCATTATTACCATTGCTATTGCAATCATACTTAAGGCTTACAAAGCACATACAGCCTAACAAGGACGTTAACAAGACACAGGTTAAATAATAATAATAACACTGCAGGCTAAGGCAAAGCTATTAACTTTATCCTACACAATATAATATACAACACACACCACGCTAAATGCTACAGGTAGGCAGTAGGCAGTAGGCGCAAATACTTTTCTAATGCATTTACTAGCCAAATTCCATTAGACTAAGGTGTTTCGGTTTATTAGTGTCTACACAGTATGCACCTTTAGTACTAATAATGATTCTACATGATAATATTACTGATAGTTTAGTGCTGAGTCTGTCCTTTAAGTTCATTTGTCTAGCTACGTTGTGGTTTATGGAGGAACACACATAACTTGTCAATACCTGTACTCCCATACTCCCACCAGAAAACTTTTAGGTTGTTTTTGTTGAACATAGGAATTGTTAAAATGAAGATAATACATACAATATACAATACAAGAGTTCAAATAGGTAGGCAAATGTAATACATTAGCAATATCTGCTCTATTACCTAAATTACTAAGTAAGTACAAGTAGAGTACTCATTGTTAGCAGATACCGGTTAGTTATGTATGTAATTGTAGTTTAGTTTGCTATTTATTTATTTTCTCGCCTACTTAGCTAAAAGTACAATAGAATGCAATAAGTGCAATGATAATGATAAGAAGTTAATCACATAAGTCGTCTTGAAGAGCAGAGCCATTCAATAAACCAAAACCAACTCAAATCATGTTGCTTTTTGCACTTTGCCCACGAGAATACCAGAAATGGATTTTTCTTAACTACATTACACTACACATACACTAAGTAACGCAAATTCTAAAACGATATGTGTGTTCTGCTTGTAAAATTGGAAACTAGACACTTAGCACTTCTTGAGTATGTTTGTCTGTGTGGTACACAGTAATCTGTAGGTAAACTATAGAATCATTACCATTTTGTGTAAAGATTCCAATGAAATCGCATCTTTGGCATTGGCACAGTTTAATTTAACTTAAAAGTCTTCTTAAGTACCACTTGTTGACTATTAACTATACTTAACATTTAAAATAAAGTAATCTAACACTAAGCTAACCTGAAGTCTGAAGTAGCTATATCATATTATATCAGTCAGCTTCAATTATAATTGTCAATTGTGATTGTGAGACGAGAAGAGGACAATAGGTAAACATTGAGGAGAATTAAAGAGGTCTCGAGGGTGGCTTGGCTCCGTTTTAAGCTGAGTGGCCAGATTAGGCTCTATTGTTAAATTGTCATCAAGCTTTTTATTAGTTCTGCACTAGTTTAGTGTATACGTCATATACATACATACTGTGTTATGGCTATCGTTTAGATGATTACTACGCTACACTGCGTTGCATACAAAGATCAATTTTTTCAATTTGAGTGAATTTATTTCTATTCTCTATTTTAACTTATTTTTTTTATGACAGATCGTTAGATAGACTTAATAACACTAGCAATTGTCAATTAAATGCAACAGAAGGCACCTACTTTGATTTTAATATGTATATGGAAAGTTTATTATATACAATACACCAGAATGATTCTAGTGTAAGATGGAAAATATCTACTTAAGTATGTAGTATGGGCATGCACGACAATAACTAACGATAAGCAGAAAACAAGGAGTGTAAGTTAAGTGTATTAGAAGTAGATCTATTTGTGTGTCAGGTGTAGGATTACATTAGTTAGATAGAGAATAGGAGAGGACAGTGATATTAATTTGAAGTTTAGTCATGGATGGTTAACAAGGATGAGAAGAGACATAAATTAATATACAGTCGTTTGAAGATGAAATATGAAATGGAGCTACAGACAGATAGAGGAGATTTTAACTTCTCTTCTACTAGTTATTACCTTAACATAATATTATCTACACACTACACATACATACATATACAACATCCTTATAGGTAATTCTGTATTCAGTGAATGTACTTACATACATATATGTATATCTGTAATAGTAATTTGATGCACCTAGTATTCGTATGTGAATGAGTGAGTGCAATGTTATGTGAAATTATTGAGATTCTCAGGTGGAGGCTGAGGTGTCATGTTAGATATTAGTAATGGTCATTGCTAGCTATCTGTAGTCGTAGGCTGTAGGTGTCGCAGATAAGAAGAGGAGGATAGCCAAGTCTCAAATGTCTTGTCTTCAGAAAGAAATGAAAGAAATATATTGAAAATGCTGGAGGCTAAACAGGTGTTTCGGGTCGCACAGGTGTCGGGAATTCACCGACATTCAAATCTAAGGGGGGCCTGGGCAGGCAAACTGGCAAAGGCAAGCCTACGTAGCCTAGCAAAGTTAGGCCTCTATCTGTCTCTCTGAAAGGAAAGACTCTTCCTTCCTACTCTTCTTCTTCTTCTTCTTTCTCATGATCATTCATTTCATTCTACTTTTCTTACACTACAGACTTTGTGTCTTGTCTTGTCTTGCAAATGTTCTCCCTTGTCTTGTCTTCTTGGCTTGTCAGATCCTATCACTAACCTTAACTTAAACTTTTACATCAATGAAATTATTGTTAACAAGGAAAATCTTGTTTTCATCCTTTTTACACAAGTTGGGCAAGCAATCCTCGTAGGCGTTTACTATCCAGTCCAGAGATAAAATACTGATACTCAAACCAAGACAAGCCAGGCCAGGCCAGGTAGATAATGTAATGTAATGTAATATATTTTATCTTATCTTATCTTCTTCTTACTTACTTAGCTTAAGCTTAAGATTTTTTGATGTTGATGTTGATATTATAGTATAGTATGCACGATGATAAAGCAGACTGGACTGTATCTGTACTTATATACTCACTGACAATACACACCTAAGTGTAGAAGCCCCTTCATTAAAAATTTATTTTTAATTAAGGTCTGCCTATACATAAATTAGCATATAATTAGGTATATTAGTTGTGGGTATGCATCATAGGATCATAGGTTTAGGTAGTATATCTACCTGATGTCTACAGGTCTACAATCTACATTATCCATGACATTAAGGCAGGACCTATTTTCAGTAGCCCTAGGAAGAAATATCACTTGTGGTGATTAATTTACATTCGTAATTACTATTTATATACGTACGTCTTACTTTTATCCTTCCCTTATGGAGAGATTCATAAAAATACATTAAAAATGCAAAGACTATGACGCTTCGTATTCCTCATTATGTAATATCTTGCTCATACAGGGGATGCATAACCATTTTTAATCTACAGCGGTTGTGCCTTGTGGTATTTCTAGCTTAATGTTTGCAAGACCTATAAATATTATTTATTGAATGCGAAAATGGGAGAATGAAATCTATATTCTATGTTGTATGTTTTCATGTACCTATATACTATTTGTAAGTAATGTTAATTTAGATGATTCTAATACGTAAGTAGGAAAGGATTTACTGAATAGCACGATTTATCAATTAAGATATTGTCCCATTTACATTTTACAGTGATATTATTAGTTGCCTGCAATCTGTATGCAATAAATTACATGTCACCCTGTACGAAGTAATTAAATTTATTCTACCTACTACAACAGCAACAAATATAACATCTAGTATGTAAGTAGCATCTGTGTAAGGTACTAGTAAGTGAAATAACATTCACAAAACTGCGTAGCTACCAATTGTGCAAATTACTTTATATTTTTGAGTCTTACATTATGATGAGCCCAGGATATTAATGAGAAGTCAGTATGAATGATGATTAATTGCTACATTGGATGACATTTGTGTGCCTACTTATACAGATAAAAAAGTAATGCAAATGTGCAAAAACTCTGTAAATGTACTATATTAATGTTGTAATGGAGGTTATAATTAATATAAATCTTACCTACCACAGTACTACGCTCTCTGAGTCATTATCTATTATATTATTATATTTTCTAACGATAGTAGAATGGAGATATGAGGAATTCAATGTAATGGCAAATATTCTTATATGTTCTTCTATGATTTGGGAAGCAATTCTATCCAGTAGGATTTTGCGAAACTGGACAAACAAAAATGAACTCCTTCTTCTGTTCCTTTTGTTTTTACGTTTAGAAAACTATATAAATACTTATAGACACTGACAGTAGTATTATATTAATAGTGTATTTGTGGGAATGAATTTCCTTCTTGACAAGCTTGTAATATTTGCAACTAGTAGCTTTTCTTAATAAATGAATGTGTAAATATCTATCAGCATATCATCATCATTACTGTAAATAGTGAAAGCACAGATTGTTAAAATATCGGTGTAATTGACCTAATGGATGGTTTCAACTTACCTTCCTATAATTCTAACAATGTTTGTTTAAATCAAATCAGTGGTCTGGTAAACTACAATTAATACGAGATATTAAACTACAATTAATCTCCTTAAATTGGAACACAGGTTGGATAGAATAAGACTTTTTTACTAAACTAATATCAGGGTACATTGAGTCGGTGTATCCATCTGCTCTAAATATTATGTCAATAAAAATGTTCAAGTTGCTCCTAAACTAAACTATACGCATCAATCAATCAACCGACTTTTCAACGTTGAATGTATTAGATGAACTAACAAGTATTATTTTAGATAAATATGGGTGCTGGAAATGTATTTGGTTATATGTGTTTAATAACTATTGACGAAAACAAATAATTCTCTGCACAATATGTTAAATTATATTACATACTATGGTACACTTGTATTTATAAAGCCCACCCGCTAATAAGTATAGCTAGTATAATGTAACGCAGTCGAATTTGTCACCGTTATATGCAATGCATTTATCTGCATGCAGAATGCAGATAACATAACATAATACGCTAGCACACAGAGATGTGGATAAAATTCAGTGCGTACCTTACCTATATTAATTACATCGTGGAGTGGCATATCTTATTGCAGGAAGTTCTATTTGTATAGATACTTATCAGTATTTGCTTTGCATTGAACTAATTGACTTTAGTTTGCAATGCTGGATTGTAAAAGTACCATTGTAAAGCTAGGTAGATATTTAGATATCAATGTTGGTAGTAATCCTTCATGTAAATGTCAACTTTCTACATTTTACTTGTATTTAAACTTTTTTTTCCACCAGAAAACCTACATGATAGTATTTTAAGTATAAAATTGAAATATAAATCATTTATTTTTCAGGGTATGGTAGTAGTGTTTATGTTGAACATACAGGTATGTAGCAATAAATAAATAATCTGTTAAAATTAATAAAAATTAATAAAATAAAAACAGAGTAACTTACTCTCCGATGTCTCAATGACCGGATCCAAGATTTTCTTTCAATATAAGGTATCGATACACCCAAACACTCCATTGCAAAAAAAGTCGATAAAAGAAGTGACACCAA
>JAQFYC010003417.1:0-20845 GCA_034694165.1 Tomocerus mixtus
TTAAACTAATTTTAAATTCCCACTATTAATTTTATACCGAACTCTAAGTTTGGGGTGCTCGGGAAGCCGCGGCGGCAGCCCGAGCACCTGCTCGGAAATAGGAAGGGATGCTCGGGATGCCGCGCAGCATCGCGAGCACCTGCAGGTGTTCGGGATGCCGCCAGATAAAACATAGTAAGTATATGTATACATGCTGCATTGTTGGTTGTATTGTATTTGCTTTCTAAATAAAAGTTGTGTCTGGAATTGGATTTTATAAACGACGATATTCATAATCAAAGACATTCATTAAATAAACTATGTGCACCACTACTAGCGTTCTATTCTATCCTAACTATAATATTACTTCATACATATTACCATACCATAGTAGTGATAGTAGATTCAGGCTGTGTTACAATTCGTGTGGAATATGGAACTCTGGTCCTGGAATAATTATTATAAAACTGTCCGAATAGCCGAATAACAGGAGCAGTGAGAGGAGTGTGTAGTGTAACCAATTCTGATGATTAAAAATTTATAGGACGTTAAAACTTTGCGATTAAAAGTTTTGGCTGCCAGGCCAGCTGAACGGAGGACGGACGGACGGACGGGCTCATAAATTAATAATTAGATTTCTATTTTAGACCACAAGCAAAATAAACTGAGTGAACGAGTAGAATTAATCCAGAAGCTATGTATGTCAATTAACAAATATCCAAAACAGCAGTACACAGAGGAACGTGCTTGGTTCCCAGGGAGGGATTACAATTCGCGTCCTCTGAAAACGTGACTTCCATGGAATGTTATCTTCTATTCCATTGATAAATCATTCCATGAGGATTAAAAACTATTTATATCATATTATGTAATAATTTAAAAGATTCTCATTATTGATTTTAGAATTGCCAAGACTTTTCTTTGCATAATATAATATTTAAATGTCTTTATTTTATTATGATTTATGCTATGCTATTACTTAGCTACTCAACAGTTTATAATTTGCTTGGTTAGGAGCTATCATTATCATGCCCTCTAGTATAATATTATGAAATGCACCTTTGTACTTATTGTGCTAAAATTTATTCACTATTCTCATTAACAAATAAATATTTCCAGGAAGCATTTTTATTTTATGTGGGTATTAGTTTATTTTCTAGAAAAGGTAAGGCAAAATGTCAAATGATATTATTCTATTCACAATCCTTAATGGCATAACTTATTTTTCCATAGGTGTTGAGTTGTGCGGTGTTTCTATGAATGCATTCATTTGTGATCTCCTCCAACTTCCAACTTACTGTTTAAGTACATTAACGTTAGCTACAATTTGAAAGTTAACAAGGCGGAATACATGGAAAATATAAAAACAGAGGTAACATAAACACATTACAATTAATGCTAGGCTGCTCATTTAATTAGAAAGTGTCAAAATCATAATTAATAAAATAATTGTTAGTCGGGTGTGGTATGGTGGGTGCTTAGTATTGTAAGTGTCTCATCTTCTTTTGTATTAATTACTTCCTATGTACATACAGTGCTTAAATAAATAGGCCGATGGAAAATCCAAATAGAAAATCAATAATCTCACAATCACAAAAAAATGAGACTCTTATTTAAATACAAGGAAAATTAGTTAAATATTCAGATTAAAAAGGAATGATATTATAACGCAATTAAAATTTTCCTTCTGGAATCACTCCAATTTGTGTGTTTAAGTTGACAAGTAACGTGGATTTAACATTAAAGACTTTCAACGTAAACAACTTTTGCTAAAAACAAAAAATGAAAATTATGTTTAATAATCTCGGAATAATATCTGTTAAAAAGTGTTGAACTCCATAAATATAAAATCCGGAGAGTAATTAGTAAAAAATAAAAACGTATTCATTAGAAATTAAATAAATTCTAATGGACTATTTAAAGAAGGTAAATACTTGAGTAAGATTAATTGTCTACGATATAAAATTATTATTTTGTTACTATCTATAGCAATAAGCTATATATTATTATTATTACTGTTTTACTCTATTAATTACTGTGGACTGGTAAGGCATGTAAGTATAATTGAGGAATAAACGGACTGCTATGCATGCTGTGAGTACATATGGTAATTACATTACAGGTAGATATATTACTACATAATTAACAAAGGTGTAATATTTAAATAACTATAACAATTAGTATCAGAATGGAGGTAGAACATTAGAACATGGAGGAGAAGGAGGTTGACGTGGGGCGAGTTGATAATTATGGATCCAAATAAAAACATGTATTTTTCGAATTATTTTCAATGATAATTAGATTCTTACAATTATATTATGTACTTACTTACTTAATTACTTACTAATACACATACATGCACATCACATCACTACATATATATTTATTTAACAATCGATTGGAAGATAAATCTGTCGGAGAACATACACTTCTACCTAATGATTGTATTGGACATACACTAAACACAGTTTCTTTATTTCTTAACTAATTTCATATATTATAATTAAATCATAATAACAATTACTGTTAATAATTAGTATGGCATATTGGCATTGCTTCCGTACACTTATTCTTACCTACGAAGTATTACAGTGTATTAGTAAGTACATTTTTGCTTGTATGTGAGTTTGGTATTTATGTTGGAGTATACACTTTGTAATATTATATTTATAGTAATAATTATATGTTATTTATTAGTATAAAAATATTAATAAATTGCTAATAAATAAGCTGATCTGGTGATCACCAACTATATATATTCCACAACATTAATTTTTCCATTCTATCATTCCATCCTCATCCATCTCGCATATTTATATTTATAGAATACAAACTCACAATCACACAAACATCTCAAACACTCTAATTAATTTATATAATAACCTTTGTTCAAGGCACATTGCTACAAATATGTCACTCCAGTTGTTTTATAACGTGTTTACTTCCATACATTAAAATTACAATAAGTGTATTGCAAAGTAAACTTTAAATATTATAATCTAAATCTTGCCAAACAAGTTATATTTATACCAAATACTAATATTATATAGCAACTATATCATTTTATACAAATACTAAAAATATATGCAGGATATTTTCCTCACAAATGTACCTGTTTGGGTGATTTAGTTTGGATATTAACTAAAAGTTCGTATAAAAGAGTAACAAAATGTTGTTAACACTGTTTATAATATTGTAGAATATTTTGTCTTAATAAGTGTGTATATTCTCAATTAGCACATTTGCATATCTTAACTTACATTACATATCCACATTCACATGAACCCCAAAACATTACTAAAATCACTAACTCAATTGTTGCGATAATGATAATAGTAATTAGCTAAATACAAATTGTTCAAGTATAATAGTGTGGACAAATTATACCTCTTAAATAATATATTTTATACTCATATCGTACACACAAAAAAGTAATAAACAATTCTTATTAGTAATCTGCTCCACAGCGAAACGAATTTCTTTTCTTTGAGATACCATAATTATTTTATAACACTTTTTCAGTATCTTTATAAATCTCTTACCCATTTCTTATACACATTTCTTTTAAATGTCTCTTAATTTATGAAGGAGAGTTTACCCCCAACATCCAGCAACCCACAAAAGTCCATTTTGTCCACATCCACAGAATCATCCTTCCGAAGTAAAAATACAACTACAACTAGTACTTAATTAAGTTATTCAAATAATTCTAATTGTTATCCTAATCCTGTCCTCTCTGCAGTCAGTCAAAATAGCAATGTAGTATATCTGTATCAACATATTCTTCTTTTAATAAATAATTATTCTTCTACAGAATATTTAACCACATGTACAGCTAAATCCACAATTACACACAACGACAACGACATTTTTTGTGAATGACTATTTATCAACCATAATTTTAGTAGAAAAACATGTGCAATTAAAATTCCTTGTTTTCTGGCTCTCAATATAAAAGCTACAGAGTACCTGGCTACTTACTAGTAATTAAGTATCTTAACAAAAACACACAGACGAATGGTTTTAATTCTTAATTTCGGGAGTCTATAACGGCTAAGTAAATGGTATCTTTAATATTTATTTATAATTATCCTCCTCACTGTTGTAGGTAACCCCGAAACAATCAATCTAGTAAACTTGCAGTTATACTTTACACATAATTATAAAAATTCTACCAACGTTCAAATTAATCCCACTAATAAACACTTTTCACGTAAATCAATAAGGTCAGGTTTAATTTAATAAACCGAAATTTCGACTTTTTGCCAATTCTTAGCTAACTGGCTAAGTTTTCTAAAAAAAACTAGAGTAGCGATGCTAAGCTTTCTTAACATTGCATTAATTGACCAACTTTTTAGCTTCATACATTCTCCCTTCTACTTTCCTGCCTCCTTAGCCAAAGACACAAAAAATGCTAACCTCAAGTTGAAAGAGATGGCAACAGTTTTGCAAAATAAAAGCACAACATAATTGTATGTAACTGTAAATCACAAAAACTAGAGCAACATATATTAAGAATTTTTCATTGGTAGCATTTCTATAATTATGGGTATCATATACAAGATGTGTATTAATTTAAATTTTCTTATACCAGCTTGTGATTATCGTTTCCAAGTACTTATATTTTATATATTATTCAACAGGTTGATCATTACTGAAATACAAACGACATAGCACGTAAAATCTGAACTAGGTGAGCCAGAATAGAAAATAATTTGTGTTTTATGGCATAAAATCTTTTTAAAAAATCAATGTCAGTGTACTTCTTCAGCGTTGTTGTCAATAAAATGATTTTTAGAGGAGAGCTGAAGCTAATATTGTTTCTCAATACGTTTTAGCACATTCATCATTGGAATTACTAAAAGCGAGTCAATTTTCCACTACACACATACTTTACGAGAATATTTATTATATTATAAGCTACCGACATTAACTTAGGTAATCTAACATTATTATATAATTCCATTGCTTAAGTTACATGTAAAACTAGTTCTGAATTTATATTATATTATAAAGTATACGTATATTGTATTTGGCTATAATGGCAATTAGTTTTGTTAGTGAGAGGCTTGAGTTTGACTTTACGAGACATTTACTTAATTAATTATTGTATTTAATTGTATGTAACTGCATTTAAGTCGAGACGAGACTATAATGTTTATCATCAGACTATGATTATTGCTCATATGGCATTTATCTATTATTTATTTATTTATTTATGTGTAGTGGTTGTGCGACCTATACAAAGGGGACCAAACTGAAGACCCGGGTTGCATTTACCTCTAATTATTTGTGTTAGGGGTCGCAATACAATGCGCAGGTCACCAATGTAGATCCCTTGTATTATAGTCTTGCGAGGTATTTCGTTTTCTTCAGCCCAGTCAAGTCATAGATAAAATAAGACAAGTAAACGTTTCCTGAAGTTCTAATCTGAATTCTGCGAATAAGTCCCTGCAAATAGCTTAACCCGCTCCAATTCCAATTTCGAAAAATCTTTTCGGATAAAAATATACTGCTTTTTAGACCCCTTCACAGTTTTTGCCAATATTCTGCTCTATTTTAATAATATTTTAATGTCTATTCCTTAAAAATATGGCGGCTATCAATAATTGATGACGAATGAAAATGTAGAGCTAGAATTTCTGCTTAACAATTAGCTTTAGGTAATAATAATCGGATAGTTTATAAAACAGTCCAGGAAAAAAGAACTGGATAATAATTGTGTGTATCCGTTGTACTTAATAATATAATTAGTTATGTTAGTAAACTATGGGAATGCACGAATCGTATTTCTAATGCTCCAGAGAGTCTTTTATTTTTTACTGAGCGCGTGCGTACTGCTAACCTCTTGTCTTGAAATTTTTGTTGCGGATGAAGTGGAGGGATGAGTTGTGCGTGTTGCTCCACCCCTTTTCGATTTACTTGAAAGACTTTTTGGGAGAAAGTCCTTTAACTTTGGGGGGTGGATCGATTTTGTCTTTGGCCTGACTGGATGCCGTGGGGCGCATGAAGCTGAGAATTCTGGGGGTAAGTCCCCGGGAGGAGGACTTGTCGCCCCCCTGGAGGTTGGCGAGGAAGGAGTTGGGCCCGCTGCCTCCTCCAAGACTCTCGTTCTTGTTGTTCTTGTGGGCGAGAACGTTGACGTTGACATTTCGGTTGTTGTGCGTGTTGTTGTTGTTGAGGGAGGCGGCGGAGCTGAAGGGTTTGTTCTTGATGGAGGAGGAGGAGGCGCTGTGGTGGTTGGAGAGGAGGACGGAGGAGTCGCTCGAGCGGGAGGAGCTGTTCCCGCTCCGCGGAGTCTTCCCGTCCGGGGCCTCCCGCACGGTGCCCACCGTCGTCTGGCTGGTGAGGGAGCTGCGGGAGCTCTGGAGACTAGTGCGGGAACTGTTCTTGTTACTCCCCCCGCCCCCGTTGTTCTGACTGTGGAGGATGTTGCTGTTCTGCAGGGCACTTTTAACAATCGCTGCAGCGTTCTCCTGTAGGGAGCGCTTGCGCAGACTCTGCACGATCACAGGTTGGTGGTTACCCGTGGGGCGACTGCTGCTGCCCCTATCACTCCCACTTCCAGACTGTCCGGAGGTAGCCCCTCCAATTCGGAAACTACTCCGTAGTCGTGGACTGCTGCTGCTGTTGCCCCCCGATTTGGAGGCGCTGGCCAGGATGCCCGCCGTTGTGGCTTCTGACTGACTGTTCGTCTCGGACAACGAGCTTTGTGACTCCTCGAAGCCTTCGTCCCTCTCCGTGCTTCCTGGGGATGAGCTGAGCATTACTTTCGTGTGGTAGCCACCACCACCCTCCCTTCCCCCTCCAGGGGTGCTCAATGGGATTGGGTGGCGAGTAGTGGAGGAGGTCGCAGGAGCCTTCGTCGTCGTTATTGCTCCTGTCGTTGGTGTTGCAGGTGTCGGGGGATCCTTATTTTCAGAGCTGGAGGCTCGTCCCAAGGCCAGGTGGACGTGTCGAGGTTCGATGGTACTTGCACTCCGGGGGTCATTCCGGGAGCGGAGCCGACTGAATGGAGCTCTCATGTTTGTGCTCCCCGAGTCTCCTCCTGACTTCGTGTCCGCGGATTGAGGAGGCGGAGCGTCTGCCGAAGAAATATCTACTTTTGAGACAAATTTGGGTGGGGCGTGGGAGGGCTCTTTCCTGGTAACCTGGGGAGAGGCCTCGGCGCCTTTCTTGTAGCGTCGAGAGCGGCGGATGGAGGCGAAGCGGTCGAATCCCTCTTTTGTTCCCGACTCGGCTGTTTCCACGTGACTCTCGTTGCTCTTCTCATCCCGCTCTGACGGGGAGCGCCGCAGGGGCCTCACCCCCTCCCCAGGGGTGGAGGAATGGGGAGAGTCCTTTGGAATGTACAAAACCAATTTCTCATCTTGGCTCTCTTTCTGGACTCCCAATGAGCCGATGAGGGATCGCCGTCCTTCAGAGGCCTACACAAATAATACCATTGTCACTGATTCTCCCCCACAAAATATTATCTAGGTCAATAAATCTCTACAGAAATATATTTTAATTAGAATCTGACTCTTTCCAGCTGTCGCTTGGCTGCTCCTTGTGAATTTTGTGGATCTTGTTGTCTATCGGACAGAAGTGTGGCTGTCAAGGATGGGCGTCTCCAAGTTGACTTCTCCTTCGCCGGAACTTGCACTTCTGTAAATTAGAACACGAATGGTTAAATCATTCACAGTCCCATATTTATTTTGCACAGCACCAGCTATTGTTAATAGGAAGGCAAGGTAGCAAAATTATTAATCATTTCTTATTATACTTATTAATCATCCAGTAATTTATTAGTTCTTATAATGTACTCGTAATAGTAATTTTATAATTGTAACATCGCAATGTAAGTGTGACGCTAATAATCTAATGCTAATATATAATATGCATATCAGGTTTTGGTCCCTGGAACTACTGGTGGCAGTATATTTTGGTGTTAAGAAGTCAATAATGGTATTCAAGCTAATTAAAACCTCGCTAATGGACTTTGAGCGCTTGCATGGCAGAATCATAGGATTTTGCTTTATTAAAATTGAGTTCCGAAAACCACCTCAAGCCCCAAAATATAAATAATATAAGTGTAAGAGTTACGGGGGAGGGGCGAAGGAGATAAGAGGCAAAAGAAAGGAGTGGATAGAGATTTTGTTGAATTTTTGTACTTTTCGGAGGGAAAATCCTTCCTAGAACTTTTAGTAGAAATATAAAATCCTTTAAAATATATTTTGGTTGGATGGGGGCGGGGGGGGGGGGAGTTAGGATAAAAATCACTATTAGCACCCCCCACCCTATTTAGTCCATTACCACTACCACCACCACTACAAAGAAGGACAGACCTTCGATGGCCTCCATTGCACCGACGACATCTGTATTCAGAGTGACGGAGGGTTTCCTGTCTGGATAGACTCTCTGGTAACTAGTAGTCATTTCTGGAGAGTTGTTTTGGTTACCTTCTTGGTCCCCCTCCGGAAGGGTCGCCAGACCACGAATGGCGTCCCCTCTCGCCTCCAGTCCAAGGCGTCTTTGGAAACGGCGGGGTGGCGGTCGTCGCTTTGGAATCTCCCCACTGCCCCCGTTCTCCAGATCTACAAACCACGCTGCTATCCTCTCCCTCCATTCCCTAAATAATTTCATTAATTAATTAATTTTTTAATTAATTAAATTAATTAAGCATAATTAAATAATTCGATAAATATTATTTATGTACCTGGCTGGACTTTCGTGCTTTCCTTCAACATTTGAGCTGTCGATCTGCACCGTAGGGTTATTTCCGGGTCCCCCCTTATGGTCTCCTCCTGGGGGTGCTGGAGAAATCGGTCTCTCCCTCTCGTCGTTCACAAAGTCCATGAGATTCGGTCGGCGGCGTCCCTTCCGAGACCAAGAGCGATCCAGAGAGCCGTATTGCTCTGCACCCGGACGTCGCTCTCTTGTGGCGGCGTCCGTACCCGATGACGAAGAGCGGAGGAAGTCCATCAGACCCGTTTCATCTTCGTCCGACGGGACGCGACTCCTTCGTCTTCGTAGGGAACCATTCGGAGTGGTGTCTAATAATTACCAATTAACATAATTAATAATAAAAGAATTACTGATAATTAATTAAGACTGAGCAATTTAATTTCACCTGGCGATGGTAATGTCAACTGATCTGGAGTAGTGGCTCCGCCGTTGGCTGCTGCGGGATTGTCGGAGAATGAACCCAAACGTCTACGGACGATTCTCGGGGAACATGCAATGAAAATATCATCTTCTGGATTCAAAGCCATTGGCTTATTCTAAAATTAATCAAAAATTAATTAATCAAATTAATTATTCTGGAAAAACATCAAAATGGAGAGTCAGTTACTAGAGGACTTCGCTAATTACCCGATCTGAGTTGGGATCATCGAGCGATGAATTCTGATTTTGCCAAGTGATTTGAATTCGTTTCTTGAGTTGCTCCTCCCTCGCCTTCTTCCTAGCCTCCGCCTCCTCCTCCTGCTTCTTCCGCCGGCTATTCTCCACAGCCGCCATTTTCCACCTACTCGTAAACGAGTACAGAATTTTGAAGCATTCTTCAAATTTAAAGCTTTGCAAATCTTCACAAAAGAATCTGGCCAGATCCACACGAACATCCTCCACTTGCAACAGGTACTCTTCCAAAGCTGAGATTTGAAGATTCGCTTCCTAATTATCAAATCACAACTATTTTAATCAATCTCAATTAATTTAATTATCATAGGGAAATGCAGAAACCCTCACTTGGAAAAACCTTCCAAATTGATTGAATATTTCTTTCGGTGCTGCCGGATTTTCCATTTGGTGGCAAATATTTGTTACTTTAGATTTTAAAGCTAGTATTTCCGCTTTTAGTTGGTCTATGCTCGTCCTAAAAATAAAAAAAAACATATTTCACTTAAAATACACATTCAATGTTAAATTCTTACATATAATTACATAATAAATTAGTTACATACTTGGAAGCCTCTTCTAAAGCCGTCATATCATCCACAAAGGAAATAAACTTTGGACTTCTTGCTTCCGCATGCTAAATATTCACAATAAATTTAATTAGGTATTAGGTCACATTGCCATTATTAGACTTTTTAGCCCGTTCTCCAAACGGGCGAGTTCAAGTTCTTTAGCCGTAATTAAATTAAAAATAGAATTAAAAGATAATATTTGTGGCTAGCCATGGCTATAAAGTGAAGGAGACTTATTCCAGGTTTATTTCCTCGTATCTCAACAATCTTCTGCAAGGATGACAATTTTACTCCGGCTGCATCTCCTGCGTAGCCGCCCTGCGTAAGCAAACAATGAAAATTGTATTACATAAAGAGCTTATTATGCATAGCGTTTAGCAATAGGTACTCTATTTACCTATAAATTAACATTAATTAGCAACCACAATAATTAAAAGGTTACCCCATAACATAATTTCATACTCACGTCAGTAAATAGTAATACCTAATTGGACACCTGCACAATAATAAAAAGATGTACCTACCTAAATATTATTCTGCAATTCCTTATAGACTATGTAAGATTCTAGTTTTTGAGCGCAATAATGCAATGACAACATATTTAAACGCATGCATGGAAGGAAGTTTCGACGAATTTTGCATGACCTTACTTATCTACTGCCAGCAAAGAATTGTTACATGACATAGAACGTACTTTAAGATTCTCAGGTCGACTTGTATTAATGAAAGGTAAATAAGACAATGTAAAGAAACTAATAACTGTTAACTAAAATGACTTTCCATCCTATTTGTTTTGGTACGAGCTCCTCAAGTTGGCTTATTCGATATTACATAATAATTGTCCTTCCTATTATAATATTACTTAAATCTTAATGTAAGCAATACATTGTCAACGGGGAGAAATTTGTATGTAAAACCTGGTGTAAATTGTCAATCTAGTGCCTTTGGCAGACAAAGTTTTCCCATGCAAGCCAGCAAATATTTGTTCCAGGTTCCAGATCATGTTATTAAGAACTGTACCTCGATAAACTTATTTGAAAAGACATTTAAAACACATTTGTTCGAATTACAGTTATTTGAAAGCGACCTACCTGCACCAGATAATTTATGTGATCTCTCATGACTCATGACTCAGTATGTAACAAATTATCCCACAACCCGTATAACTAATATACATAATAATACTTAAGTACTTATATAATTATATTTCCAATGTTCATGGTAATATATTTCCTCTAATTTAATGCATAACCAATAACCATAATTTTATCTTCCTGTGTACTCCCCAAGAAAGATTAACATTTATAAACCGCTACTTAATCCCCATTACACTCAATACTGTAATTCCCTTACCCAAGGAAATTGTTTGACCTAAATAAATAAATAAGTCATCTAAACTTGCGATAATTGCTGTGCAACTTTATTAGACTGAAAAGTGCAGAGCAGAGGAGAGAAATGATAATAAACGTGACACTCCATTTGTGCGTTTATTTTGCAACTCATGCCAACTAACCATTAGCACTATACGTACGTACGTGAGAGTGAGAATACAGTTTATTTGCACATAAAAGATAAACACACGCAAGCAAAAGTGTGCAAGTAAATAGTGAGAGTGCTTATAAAATATAAAAAGGTCTTTCTTTGCAATTAGCATTAGGTAGAATATAGAATATAGAATGTGCAGATTTACTTAGCACCCCGCCCTCTTCTTTAAATTTGCATGCATCATTCCCTTGCCTTGGTCCTATTTATGCGGAGAGGGATTAGCAGAGCGTTATTATTTAATATAGATCGCTAGAGATTAGTTCATTGAGATTCAGATGAATGGGAGAGTGAGCGAGTGAGCAAAGCCGTTAAATATTCTCCTTATCTAATCAAACCTATCGCATCACCTGCTTCTTTGCTAAATATGCTATACAAGTATATGAAAATTACTTATTAAGTTAAGGTATATACCTAAATAGCTGTAAATTTGCAGGTTATATGTATTTATGTGCAAAAAAGACACAGACCTAGTCACCTACTCTTTAGTTCCCTCCCAAGCTATACAATAAGTAATAAATGCAAATGGCAAAGCTTGTGGATGCAATCAATTATCCATGTCCATGACTGAATCTGTTATGTATTCTTAAAAGTGTGAGCAATCAATAAAGGTATGCACGCAATTAAATCCCTGTGTTTATGCTTGTGTGCCTATTTAATCCTACACGCTTCTTTACATAAATAATAATAACAGTAAAACGTAGTTCCTATCTGTGGAACGACAAATTGATAATCTTTTCGCCTCGCCTCTCCTAAAAAAATAATATTTCAATTTTATTGTCAACATTTTTCGGAACAGTTTCCCAAAGTTGCATTTTTATGAACTTGCCTAAAACATAAATTTTACAAGTAGTTTCAATTTTAATTACTGGTACTAACAGATTTAAATATCATTTTTGAAATTATAAAATACTATTGTAAAATTATTAGTATAAAATTGTAGGGGGCTAAAATCCTTTTTTGATCTTCAGTGCAATAATAGCATTTAAATGCGTTTTTATACAGCAATGCAATTATATTGTATTATTACCTATTTTAATAGCAAATGTTTCCCTTCCCCATTTTTCATTGATATAATTATATAAGTTCTATAATAATGTATATGAAAAATGTTAGCATCCAAAACTTTAATGTCTTTTTCATATTTTAAAAGTTCCTACATCCTACACTTGCGTTAATAATTGGGAATTAGGACTAGAAATGAATGAGTACTACATAATTTGGAAATACATATGAACGCTTTAATTGCTTTTACACAATAAACTTAAGTAAGTAGCAAATGCTGTAATTTAAATACTTCGAATTGGTTGAAATTTGGCTTTGTCAATTAGTTTGTGAGAAGTAATTGTGAATTTAAAAGGAAATATCTCACTAAGTAATTGAGGGAAATGTCTTAATCTTGTATGTACATAAAATATGCACTTGTATTGTACTGCTACAACTACGACATCAACTATGGCTGTGTACAACTACGGTAAGTAAAAAAAAGTATGAAGGAATGGACATTTGTACAGAGATACGGAAGGAGAGTAATTTAACGACTCGAGCAATCTCATTCATTCCCACCTGTCTCACTACAATTATTCTTCAGGGAGAGAGAGCCGAAGGTATAATTAATGTAGTAACTAACTATTGGGTAAGTGAAGTACTTAAGTAGGTAGACAATTGAGCGGTAGACATTAATTAGAAACTGAAAGTAAAAGCGGAAATTAAGAACTCAACTCAACTCACTAATTATGTACATACTATATACATATACTACATATAAGAGCTATTGGGATTTCTGTGGCAAATTAAATACATTTTTGTGATAGGAAAGGTGGGAAGGCAATAGTACAGATAGCGTAATCATATATTTTCTTTTTCTCCACCTTAATATTGACATAAATATGCACAAATTACAGCAGTTACTTATGTATTTACTCACTCGGGCGAACTGTCTGTAATTGAAGACTCCCTTGAGGCGACTTGACTTTTCTCACTCACAAAACGTGTTTATAATAACCCAAATTCAAAGATATTAATTAATTCTAATTGAGCAATCCATTATTAGCATTATTAATTATGAAAGAAATAATTTTCATAGCTATTTAATAACTGCACATTATTATCTAATTAATTTTTTAAAATGCACACAGGAAAGGAACGTTACTTTTAGATACTTACTTACCTATGTAACACTAATGTTAGATAGAGACATTCATGAGCATTAAGTTTACAGTATATTTGTTCTAAATTGCGCAGATATCTTATAGAAAAGAATAAAAGGGATGCTTACCGAATTAAGGAAGTTTCCAGCAACGAGGATCATGAAAATGACTTCTTGAAACTCGTGAGACTGTTTCACATCTGCAAATAAATAAAAAGTAAATATTTGTTTTCGCAATTTTCCAAACACAGATTAATTCGTCGGACAATTTGGCATTGGATGATTGGCACATATGGTCGCAATAATATTATTATGTATTAAGCAGCCATAAATAATGATAAATATATTCACGGATTTTTATTTGGGGAGACTGCCGTGCTAACTTTAGCCATTCGTGTACTTTTCGACTCTCAAAAATCATTTTATTCTGTAACTACTTATTGTAATTATAATTATTTATCTACACTTATTTGCATTACTGGAAACGATTAGTAATTGTTTGATCTGCTGAAGGAATATCTATATTTTCATTTCCCAATTATGCTAATCATTCGCGACTGACTACCTATTATTTATCAACTAACGTGAAGAAAGTGAGAATCAACTCACCGACCTACTAAATACATAATACATAATTATGTTCACGCAATATTTGTATTTATTCATCAATTTGCACCTGTACTCTAGACTAGACTCTACTTCTACTACTTTTTTTACACTAATGTTAAGGTTGGCTAGTTCTTTACATTTCAACTACTGCTCTACTATCTCGCTAATAATGGCGAAAATGGATGGAAATGGGAGCAGCTAATAATTTCCGAAAGATATGTTATAGGAGCTTTATTTTCTTAAAAATTTACCTCTTCACGATGTCAGATTGTTTTCCAAAAAATATTTAAATTTTAAAATTTCAGGATCCCAATGATAACGATTTAAATGAAATTTTTTAGTTCCCCTTGTAAACGCCGGGGCAACCCTGCTCAGTCCTATATTACAGAAATTTACCTTTTGCTTCCCGTAATTAAATTGCAAAACTTTCCCGGGCATATTTTGTATGTATTTTGAAATTTTTTCGACTTTAAATTTAACCTTCGTCATTTTTATGTGTTTATTCTCGAGTTAGGATTGAGAAGTTGGCGGAATTCCAATGTATAAGCACCATGTCAACCCATCCATCCTTAAGTGTAAGGATAAGGATGTGTGCAGTGCGTCTGTGCCTTACCTACTAACAATTCTTCACGCACAGCACACTGCGACTATATTTTGCCGGGTACACCGTGACACGAAATGATATCAGACATCGGGCTAGCACTGCAAAGTGGCACAAATTCCGATAAATATTTGGTGGAAAACTCACCATATGCAGCACATAACTTTTTTAAAATAAAATTTTTGGGGCCAGGAACAATAATATAATCAAACATCAGAAATGGGGGGTATTTTTGTACTTTTTATTTTTAATCTGACTTTTGACACTGTAGCCCTTTCCGATTTTGATTAAACTTGGTGATGTTACTCTGAAAAAGATTCTCTACAAATAGGCACTTTACGATTTTGTTAAGCATTCCAGGAAGTATGCTAACCCGATATCTGAAATCATTTCTTATCACGGTGCATATAAATTGTGAGCTGTCAAGTCTATTATGAGAATGTAACATAGCAATTAAGTAGACGAAACCTTCGTGTAATAGTATTTAAGTGGGGCCCAATTAGGAAATGGATTTTTTATGATGTTATGAGCTATGTATGTATACATTTCCCAGTGGCTTAAAAAATGATAACATTTCCACAAAATAAGGATAAAAACATTCCTAGCGGGTCTAGCTGTTTAACTACGAGATTTTCTTCCGACCTATTTATTTAATAATAATATTGATACCTAAATATTTATTTTAATCTTCCTTTAGAATATATTTCAGTAGGTTCGCGAATATTGAAAATATTATTTGAAAAGTGTGTGTGTGTGTGTGTAAAGTACCTTGAGATGCCTGGAGGATTGCATTGATTGAGGACTCTAGATTGTGTACACAGGTCTCGAGCTCCTCTTTGAGGAGCATGGCCTCTATTCTCAGTCTGTAGCCATTCACTTGGATTAATTGGAGCAAAAACTTCTCCGCACTGCCCAAACGACTTTTGTCCGACGCTGAAACGCTTTTCAACATCTCCATCTCGTCCTTCGTCGGCAGAATCTTCAGCAGCCCTCGAAGTCGCTCCGCACCAAAATCTTCAGAACTCCCTTCCACAATCAACTGAATCATATCCTCGTTTGAGCTATGGGACAAAATGATTATGTAATCATTAATATGTGTCACTATAGTTTTAAGATATCTTCGATGCTACATGTAGCTACATGTAAATAGACAAGATCTTAAAAACAATTAGAATAAGCTTCGAGAAGTTTACCTTCGGAATTGCTTCAGAAATATGTTGATATTCAAACTCCGTTTCGCGTCCAATAGGGTCACCTGAAAATAGAGCAAATTATTAGTAGTAAAATACGTATTTGCAACAAAAGATGAGTTAATTAATTAATTGAACTGATTAACTTACTTCACAAGTTTCCTTCTTGTTAATCTTCCTTAAATCTGTTTCGTTGTTTTTAGCGTGGGCGGGAGCGTTAGTTGCTGGAACGACCTTTTCGTGTTGAATGCAAAAGAGTCCCTCTAACTCCGCCCAGTCCAACTCCACCTTCTTCTTGGAATGACTTTTGGCTAAAGTGGCCCAAATATTATTTTTGTCGCCCTGCAGAACTTGGCCACTGGGGATTTTGTTCCAGTTGACGGTTCTCATTTTGGATTTGGGCATTGGAATGGCTTGTTGTGGCAACTGTGGAATCTCCTCCTTTCCTCCTCCTCCTCCTCCCACCCCAAGTGGATTTTTAGAGGGAACCATGCCATTGTTCATGGGAGGTGGGGGAGGGGGTCCTCCAGGCGGGGCAGGAGGAGGAGGGGGTGGCGGACCTCCCATGGCAGGCGGTGGAGGTGGTGGAGGAGGTGGTGCGGGTCCACCGACCGTTACTGTCACTCCCTCCGACACCGAAAGGGACCCTTTGCGGTCCTTCAGATGACAAGCACAACTGCATCTCTCTCCACCTAATAAAATTCATTACATTCTCCGAATTACTAAATTTTCTAAACAAATTAAATGAAACTTCGCAAATAATTTCTTCCCATTTTTCAAAACTAATTCCAAGATTTTCTTGCTTAGGGTTCTCAAATTGCATGATTGACTAACTATTTGCAAACAACAATGTTGTCAATATAATCTTTGCCAAATTATCTTAGGCTGTCACCGTAATCGACCAATTAATTCCTCATGGACTAAATAATTTCCCACTGTGGAATCATTGTAGTATTTTCGTTTAATAATGGCACTTTTAGCTGTAATTCTCCATACGCCACTTTTTTCGACAAATATTATTCATGGAGAGGGTAAGGGGAATTAATTCGTAGATTGCGGCATATTCGTAAAAGCTTCTTTAGTTTCTAAATTTTGTAAATCTTTATTTACCTTTGAGTTTGTGTAGAGATTTCGCATGACTTGGTGATTTGAGTAGACGCCGTGCATCTTCAGAAGATTCTAGAAGTGTGGCCCGATGTACAAGACGCTCTGTGGAGTCCCAGATCAAATCTGAAACGGGTTCCTTGGGGTCGATGCGGAGGAGATGCTGGAGAATGGAGAGGAAAGGGACTTCTTGAGGCGTGTCCGCTATTTGTCTGAGAAGGGCGTCAAAGACTTCCAGCGGACTGGACAAGTCGATGGAAGTGGACGTGGGCGCCACCTGAGATTCATCGCTCTCCTTCTGCTCGTCGAACACGTCCAACTGGACAATCAGGTCCGCGTGCTCTTTATTCCGGTGTCTGGGTCGAAAAGACACAACAATAAGTTAAAAATACAACGCACATTCAGTAAAATTCCATTCAAAACAAAATACTGAATAATCCATCCTAAATATTTCAGGAGGACAGACGAATATCCTCCAATGTGTCTGAGAATTGTCGCCTAATCCTAATCTCACTCCGCTGACACGGCAAAAACGCCAAACACAAAAACAAGTCAGAGTTTCCGGTACCTACAATATTCCTATAGGAAAATTCCAGATGTTAATAAAAACACATCTCCTGAGTTGTAAACAAGAAAACTTACAAAAATTTCTTTAAAAACGGGCTAAAGCCTAAATTTATCCTAAAATCTCCAAAAACCCTCAATTTTAACTTTTTCTTCCAATCTGTGTGTTGAAGTTGAAACTATACTCACAGCATTTGTTTTCTTAGGATCCGCTCTGCAAACCACACCATTGGAATTTCTACGTATTTAATAGTGTTTTAACAATAAGGAACATGATATTTCTAGTTTTCTTGGGAATTATTCCAGTTTAGCCTAGATAATTCCCTATTTGCATATCATCATATCCAATAGTAAATATGAGCAATTGTGATGGAGTGAGGTACACGGTGAACACTCTCTAAGCCAAAGAATCTCATCTCAATCTTCCAAACGCTTTCCTTTCGATTTTTGAACGTATTCCATCATCCATTCACTCCAGTTGTTTTCAAGATTCCATCAATTACACCACTTTGATATTTTCTTTGCAAAAACAAAACCTTCAAGTGAATCGTGTCTCTGCATTCTAATTTTAGGTCTGCGTCACATCAACTCAATTCCTTTCATACAGCTCAGCATCACTGACTTAGTCAGACACGTTCTCTCTCACTTTCCTCTTCTCAGTCAAAACATCAAAAAACCAAGAAAAACAGATTTCCATGTGAATAGTCAATATCCTAATATAGGAATTTAACATATCTGCCTAATTATAACGGTTACATAACTTTTTATCTTGTTATTCCTTGTATTTATCTATAGATGGCATCAAACTATGTATATAATGTATGTATGTGTGGGCAGAATTGGAAAAACTTAATGCAACTATAATTTCTAAATAGACAGCTCAAGCACGGGGTACACTAATACTTTGATTATATTTACGTTTTATCGAAATAAGAGTGTAAATGTTTAAAAAGTGAAACCAAAAGCTGGATAAACAAGTAGGCACTTATTTAAATCTCTATAAATACATGTAGGTGTTTTGAGGATTTATTTTCCCACAATATATCTATCTGTAGATCGACACAAAACAGGAAATAACTCTTTAATACTTTAGATGGCATTTCAGAATCAGAATACGTTTTTACTTGACAAGTAGGTAGTCTATGCACTATATAGTCTATGATGTATACACACACATTCCAGAATGACATGGAATCTAATTGAATGGAATTCCATCCAATTTCATTTCCGGTCTCTTGTAACAAAGAAACTACAATCTCAATTCACTACTATAGGCAAGATTACATCTTTAAAACATATTTCACTATATATAGTATTTAATACATATCGCACAATGCTACTACACATGCAAAAATATCTGACTAAGTACCAAAAAAATTTCTGTACTCATCATAAACAGTAAATAGAATGTAATAGTGAGTCCCTTCTATAATGTAATGCATCTTCCAATGTGTCACGTCAATTTAAGTCAAATTCAAGTGAGAACAAGTTCAACTCGTGTCCTCTTATGTCCACAAAAAGATGCACCCAATTGTAATCATTCCACACGCACTGAGGAAACGCATTCTGCAGAGATCTACTAAATATCCATGCAATCCATGCAAACCCAACTCCAACGCACGAACTGGTCTACTACTGGAGTTCAATGTACCTAAGCACATAATAATTACATACTAGTATGTATTCTACACTAGATTTAATATACTTTAGTGATATGTATTATGAGAAATATGAAATATTCCAGATGTGTCATGTTACATACATATAAGAAAGTTTCAGAATCATTAAACTGCTTACGGTTGCAAATATTTAACAGACAAAAATAGATGGATAGCTGAATTAATTATGTGGCTCCGCGTCTATACATTACAGTAGTAAAAAATTTCTGAGCGATGAGATCATTTTTGTCTACATGGAATTACTATCCCTAATAACTCTGTTCATTAATAGGCATAGATGGTATTAATGTATTAAGTATTACGCGTAATAATATTATTAATACACACAAAATCTCGGTAGAAGGAATAAAAGATTAGGTTATTATTAATTAATTTAGAATGCAATTTAATTAATGAAATATAAAATAGGAAAATGAGAATAGTAAATACGTACAGTTAGAGATGAGGAATAAAAAGGTCATACCTGAGGTCATAAAGAACGTGTAGGAGTCTGAGTCCGATGAATTCGGATCTAACTCGGATCCTCTCCCGGAGTTCCGGTGTGGCCAGAATAAAGCAATTGATAAAGGCCAAGACGGCCGTTTGATACTCCAGTGAAGGCCCATTTCGAAGTTCCGAAACAACAAATTTGAAACGATATCTTTCCCCTTTGTGACTCTGTAATACACAACAATCAATTATTTTAAACTCTTTAGAATTATGACCTATTTGTCAACATATAAGTATTACACTATTGTAATGCAAACTGTTGCAAACTGTTCGGTACTTATTGTTAGTAGAAGCAGGAAACAAGACTTTTTAAAGACTTCTAATATTTAAATACTCAAATAAGAAATAATTTGTCGTCCAAGTTTAATGTCTGTTAGCTTCTTCGATAAATCCAATCAGCAATTACAATTACATATGTGTTAATATAAAATAATGAAGATAATTTGTGAGCAGTGTAGAGCAAAGAATTAATTTTATATATAAAAGAAAGATATACAAAATATCTTTACCTTAAAATATTCTAAAGCCTGTATAGTTCGTCCATATCCCTCGCTGCTGTAGACGCACAGAGCAGAAAGTAATTCAAAAACTTGTTTTTTAACAACAAAATTCTTCGACTCGAGAGCTAGAAAAAATATAAAAATATAAAAATGTATCAATTATTTCTTTTACGTTAGAGTTAGGGCAGTGGGCAAATATTTCAATAATTATAAGCAGCAATCAAGAGCAAAGCGACAACTCCAATACAAAATATATTTATGTATCGTGTTTCTTTCACTATTTACTGTTAACAGCTAATAGGAGAGGAGAATATATAATAAATATAAATGAACTACTATAAAGGTAGTGTAGCATACTTACAGTTCTCAATCTAAAGAAATAAGAGAATAAACCGTTGTAAACGAATGTAATCGAGAGGGAACATGAATTTATTCGAAAAAGTTTGAATTTATTCGAAAAAGTTTGAATTTATTCGAAAAAGTTTGAAT
>JAQFYC010003418.1:0-20842 GCA_034694165.1 Tomocerus mixtus
ATCCAGCTCGCAGTCATCATGGTCGGAAAACAATTAGCAAATGCTATTTTTGAAATATTTGGACCGTAAGTTTTTTTGATCTAGTTCTATTACATAATTAAGCCATCAATTATCTGTATAGTAGTGCATTCCGTACTTACGGATTCTAGTATTATAGAAATACTGAAATTACTTACGAGCTTAGCTTTACTTGTAAAAATGGACGGCAGCTTACTATGGTCTGAACTGAAATATTTAGTAACGAGTTTTGTGTTTTGTAGGACCATTAAACATTGGAGGAATAGTTCGAATCAAATAACAGACGAAGAATACAAAGAAGAACAATATGTGAAGGACTACCATTTGGACAGCTGGGATAAACGCTCATTGGTGAACGAATATCTTGAAATGGGTTAGTTCTGTTCCTAATGTTTCAAAGCTTTAAAAAGTTGTACTACAAAATTTTACTAAATACAAAATTAAATTATACGTTTAAGACATTAGTTGTTGTTACAAATAATTTTGTCATTTTTGCGTCCGTAGTGATTCAATACGGATTCGTTACAATATTTGTTGCTGCATTTCCACTGGCCCCATTTTTTGCATTGCTGAATAATATTCTGGAGGTTCGAGTGGATGCAAAAAAGTTTCTGAATTACTACAAGCGACCTGTACCGATGAGAGTAAAAGATATTGGAGTCTGGTACCACATCATGAAATTCATCGGAAAGTTAGCCGTGCTAACTAATGTAAGTTGTGACAAACAAAATAATATTTTATTTCTTCGCTGATACTTTCTTATTGTGAGAGTTGTAATAATAATTGTAGAAACTAAAGTTTGAAACTCTTGATAAATACCTTAGGCATTTATAATAGCAGTCACATCAAAATTTATACCGAAAATGGTTTACCGATTTGGATTGTTTGAGAAAGATGATCCAAGATTTGGAACACTTGATGGTTTTCTGGAACATTCTCTCACGGCATTTAATACATCTGAACTGGAATCTCCACCTTTGGCACATGTGGTCAAGCGACCTGTGGAAATATGCCGGTAAGTGTATGAATTCTCAAATACAAATGAAACAAAATACTTTTTTTGGGGAAAAAATACAATTTTAATGGTTTTAAAGATACCCTACATACCGGTACGACTATTCAGCTGAACCGGATTTGAGATACAATCCAAATGAATTCTATTGGCGTGTGTGGCTGGCTCGTGTTATCTTCATACTAATTTTTGAGGTAAAGAGAAAATATAACACAAGACATTTCATTATTTTTACCTATTTAAATTACTAGCTTACATTTCTTATTTCAGAATGTAGTTGTGGCTATCGTTCTAATGATTCGGTGGATGATCCCCGATATCCCACAGAAGCTTAAGGATAAAATACACAGGGAAGAATATTCAATTAATGAATACATTATCCAACATGAACTGAGCAGAATGAAGGAGCACAAGAAATGCTCAAGCAATGGGAGCACACTCACTTTGAAGTCTTTGTCTGACGACAACGTTTTTACAAAAAGTGCAAATATGGAGAATTCGGTGCAAGAAAAAGTTAATCGAGCTGCAACGATAGCCGCGTTGGGGGACGATGAGGTCCTGAAAAACATTCTGGAGAAATCAGAAGACGACGACCCAAAGGATGCGGATGCAGTCAGCATTACTGCAGAGGATGTGGCTGAAGAGCCAGAAGAATCAAAAGATAAAAATTCTGAAGAAGTGGCGGAAGATCCACCTGAGGAACCACCTACAGAAGAAATTGTTGCTCCAGACGAGGAAGAAAAACCTGCAGATGAGGAAGAAGCTGCAGTAGAGGAAGAAAATAAAGAAGATGCGGCACCAGATGAAGGAAAGGAAGAAGGACCCGCGCCAGACGAAGAAAAGGAAGAAGAACCCGCGCCAGACGAAGAAAAGGAAGAAGAACCCGCCCCTGAAGATGAGAAAGAAGAAGCCACTACAGAAGAGGAACAAAAAGAGGAAGAACCAGTAGCAGAACCTGAAAAAGAAGCTGCAGAGGAAACAGCTGAAACCGCAGAAGAAGCAGAAGCTGAAAAGAAGGAAGATGAAGAACCGGAGGCTGAGAAACCCGATAATGAGGACGACAAAGATAAGCCTGAAGATTCAGATAAAAAGCCAGATGAAGACAAGGAGAAAGACGAAGACGAAGAAGCAAAACCGAAACTCAAAACAGAATAACGCGAATACTAAAAAATGAGGGTTAATAAGTTCAATTCTTATAAGTTTCGATTATAAGAATTTTCAATTATATCATCACATTGCTTACTAATGTAAAATGATTTTCTCGTAATAAATTCAACTCGGGTATTCCATAACATTTCTCTTTGACATCCAGTGTACTTTGAAGATTTTAAATTTGTATATCAGGGGAAATACCTATTATATCATTATTATACCACTAAAATAACCGGAGCATAATTGTTTTCGTAATTTTTAAATCAAAACGTTTTATTATTTGTAGAGAAAGGATTAAGTGTACATATTAATTAATTGTTGATATTTAACTACTAAGAATTTTCAATTTATATGTAATTCAGATTTTATTGGTGATACTACTAAAATGATTTTTTTCATTGTGTCTTGAGATCCACTTCCCAAAATTGTTTCCGATCCTTTGGATTGCAAGGACGCACGGTGGTAACTCCAATTCCATTGTTTGGCAAAGACAGACAACTGGCAGTAGAAAGGTGGACTAACAAATAATGATTTCCGGAAACTTTTTTGATGTTCCAGTATGAAGTGTTAATAGAGCAACTTTCTTTCGAAGCGTAAATACCATTCTTATCTGGGGCTATACATCCAGCAACACCATGTGGTTTTGTTTCTGATCTGTAGCCTTGGGAAATCTGAAAATAATTAGGGGCTCCCATTATTTGAGCCACCTCAAGTTTCCAAGGAGTCCTCCTTCTAAATGGACCGGAACCACCACTCCTAAAAATATTTGGGTATTTATTTAAACAAAGTTTAGTTATATTTTTTCGATAGTAAGCAATTTGCAAAGATTCCTTAGATACCTACTCTCTTTATTATTATCAGTTTGTTAAAGAAGTGGTTTTTTTTCGAAATAACTGTGTATCATTAAAACGTTAAATGTTATTCAGAAAAATGACATACTGGATGCAGGGTTCAACAACGATTTGTAGGCCTTGGTTATGGTTAGAAATATCTCTTGTAAGGCACAGAGAGTTGTTGTAGACTGACTTGAATGCCACACTTTGATAATTCGATAGTTTTACAGTCGGTGTTCTGCAGCCCTTGCATGGGAAAGTGGTCTCTGAAATAATTGAACAAAATATTATCTTTACAATTACATTACTTTCAAAAAATTAAAACATTTCCCTTCTAAATTAAAATGTGGGCACGAAAAATTCGATTAATTCACAAGCTCTTGTAGCAAATTAATATTGAAACATTTATTTAATCTGCGTATTACCAGTTTGTCTAGAAGAACGCGAAGAAACGGTGGGATTGGAATTGTAGTTATAGTTTTGATACAATTTTCGTGCTTGGGCGTAGCTGCGATATCCCTCGCAGTTGTGTACATTAAAGACAGTTAAAATAACTGCGAACATAATAAAATTCAGTGAAACCATTTTTGAGCTGTTGTAGATGCTGTAAAGTGTCTAGGAGGGGAAGGGAAATAAGACTGGCAGGTCAAATAATTAGTGTAGATTGATAGTGCTTCAGTAGTTCAAAATTTATCTCTGTCTAACCATTCCTAGAATATTGTCAAACTTCCGTTACATTCTTTAATTTACTAAAATAATTATTTGTCGCAATTATTATCAGGGAATGAAACTCAATACTACTATAAGCTAATTAGTAGTAGAGTAGATAGACAAGTATTTATTGTTTTCAACAAATGGTAAACTAATATAGCATACAATCATACAATACATAAATATGAACTACATTGGTTTACCCACTACTAAATGCAAAACATAACAGCATTAATTTTATTTTTAAGTCATGCAACAACAACAAAGTATTTGGATCCTACATATGTGCCAATGCTCTAATTTAAAATAATTTCTTTACAGCACTTTCCTTAGATAATGAAAGTATCGCAATTATACATAATGATAATTAATTGAATGTTAGAACGACAACAATAATATATATGAAGTATTATGTTCCTTTATATACTGGTTAGAATTTTGACCATTACTTGCGGTTTTCCTTACTCATGAATGGAGTACTCTCCAAAACCTTACTTTTATGTAAGCATAAATAATTGTCCTGTAAGTGCACTGATACGTCAAGATCCCTCCATCGGAACTTCATAAGTATATGCAATTTCATATAATAAATTAGAAAAAGCAGAGCAAAATAAATTAAATACAATAGAACGGGAACGAACAATTTCAAAAATGTCCAGTGTTGGTTAGGTTAAACGTTTACATTTGCTGGTTTGAACACAAAAAATGATACACATGTCCGTTATACAAAAAAGTCAAACTGGACAATTGAAAACGAATGAAAATAGAAAAAGCTTATTTAAAGTGTAGTCCTACAAACAATTGTTATCTCAAGGGAGACATCACACTCAAAATGGATATGTATAAAATATCTGTGAACATTATCACAGTAATTTCAGCTATACAAATTACTTTTGGGGGCCATTTGGGGGTATTCGTTATGTCATTTTTATGACAATTTTTGAAATCAGCGTCATTGATAATCGTAAAATGCTACAATATATCAGAGTATTTAAATATTACTTTATATTGCATTTTATTTATTCAACAAAGTCAACGGCCTTCTTATTGGTTAAGAGTATGAGGTAAATTACATTGCCCGATATAAATAGATACTTATTCTAATATTAATAATGGTACAGATAATTATTTAGGTAAAGAAAACTTAATTAGAAGGAAAAGGAAGCTATAATGTACGAAACAATATTATTAATATTACACTGCCCAGTTTCCTTTTACTAACAAACCAACAATTAACTGTTTACAAATACAAATACAATATGTACTATTACAAATACAATACTATTACTTTACAATACTACTACTTTACTTATAAATACAAATACAATACTATTACTTTTATACTTACTTCATAGATGGGCAACTAAAAAATGTAGTTTGAAAATACAGTGCATTGCTCAACATACACATTAAGCCCACTAATTTACAATAAAAGGTGCTGAATATAATATCGAAACATTATACAAATCGACATACTTAATGTATAAATAATTATTTACAATTTATAAACAAATACTTATTGTTTGCTTTACAAATTGATTGCATTTATTATTATTATTAACTTACGCATAACCTGCATACATTGCCAAAGATTAAACACAAAAGTAACAATATTTTCTGTATTTAATTAGTTTTAAGTAGTAACATAATTTAACAGGTACATTTACATTTATACAATCAATATGAGTTAGATTACATTAATTCCTGGTGCCCATATACTGATTGTGAGTTGTGTATTTTTCCCCAAATTGCGCTGCAAAGTCTTTTGCCAGGGTTTCAATATTAGTTTTTGCAATCAGTTCATCTTCATCGTAGTCATTTGAAGTGCGGCTTTTGTAGACCAAAGCAAAGCCTCCAACTACGACTCCAAGGGCCATGAGACTTAAAATGTAGCGAAGTGTTGGCCAGGCTCGCCGAAAAGTCTCCAGAATTCTTATGGCTACCGAGAACAATCCTTCCAGTTTAGCAGTCTGCAAAAATATGTAGTTTACGATGTTAAATACCAAAAAGCGTTCAGCAAAATGGTTTTTTACAAAATTTAAAAGTAAGTGTCTTTACCTGTTCAATCCACACAAACGGTACATACGCTCTTGGTGCATTAGCAAAGGTTGGCATATCCGGCCAATTAACTAATTCAATTGACAGTTGAATTTTAACAGATGCGTAGAGCGTCACTCCTGTGAACTGTATTCCAATATAATTTTATTTTCCATACATAAAAACAAAAAAATTGCATGTTTTGTAAAAATATTCGCGAAATTTTTTTCTCCCTATTCAATATTCAATAAGCAAAAGGTGTCGACGCCAGCTTAAAATAATGCAAATCACAAAAATAAATGTGAAGGCGTAATTTTCTTAAATATATTTTACTTTCCTAAAGGAAAAAAGATTCAATTAAGCCGAAGGGCATAGAACCTTTCTTCCAGATCACTGAATCAATTAAATAATGTTTTCGCGATATCTCAATGCAAAATTCATGAGTGTTTTTAAAATCGGTTAAAGGAAATATTATTAAAAGTACCGAGTGAACAACCAAGACTGATTCATGTTGTTCTTTGTTAGGAGAAAGACCTTCAACAGTTTTTCCAACAACTGGATCTGTGTTGTAGAAATGTGGCTTTGAAACCATCAATGGGGCTCCTGAAAAAAAACGTTTGTATATTTTTTGATACTAATAATTAATTAATTATTAATTTTGTGCGGATGTAGCTTAATTATGTGTGTGCATATGACTTGTATTTCCTAACAGAAGATTTTTGTAGCTCTTTCAGAAAAAACCAAACCAAAGTAAAAAGTATGCAAGATTTCGCCGTTTATCCTTAAAATAATAAATCTAAAGCAATAAAAATACTGTGTGAACTAATTTTCAGTGTTCCCTTATGATAAAAGATGAAAATTAAAAAACGAATTTAAAAAACTTAATTATAGTTTTCACCTCCATAACATGGCTGCAAGCTTGCGAGTCCCTTAATGTTGCAGTCCTTTGGATCTTCTTTGGGACAAAAGCACCAATTGTCTGGATCTTCCTCAGGTGTCAAGAAATCTGGTAGAGTGTATTGGGCTGAGAATGTTCCTCGATGAATTGTATTATTGACGAATTTCCAATTGATGGATCGACACAATTCCGGTGTGTAGGCTTCTAGCCTCGTAGTGCCGGGAATGATGAAGGGTTGGTTAAGGTAACCATCTGTCCCGTTTAATGCGTTGCACGACCAGTGCTTCCAGTAGTCCATCTTCTTCTTCCCATTTAAACTCACAATTCTCGCAAGATTCCTAGAATTCCCATTTCCTGAACGGACGATCCACCAACCATCGTCAGTTCCGTTTTTCTACAAATGACAAAAGACAATTTAAATCTTTAGTAAAATAAATGAATGCGTCAATAATTTATAAATAAAGCCAAATTTTACCAAGCATCGAAAAAAATATAAAAATTCAAAAATTTGTATTAAGGCACTGACATCTTTAAAGATGGCAAGTTTTCCGTCAGCATACTGTTCAGGTAATTTGATATCTCCCGCCGCTTGAACTACGGGGTCCTCAGTGATGTCCACATAGGTTTGAATGGAAACCCCTGTGAACAGTAATTGTTTCACAGTACTGGTGATTGTCAGCTTTTCCCCAGCATCTGTAAGCTTCCCGTCCACAAATTCCATCACAGATGGGATATCCGAGATATCATGAGCCAGGTGAGACACTGCCTACAATATACAACATTTAATTGGATTAATTGTTCAAAACGTCATGAGCAAAATCAATTGGCCTTTACATAATAATATTCACATACTACATTCTATTTATAAATTTTTGTGACAACTAACAATGAATATCATATTGATGTATGTTATTTGATCGGATTCCTTTCCAGAAGACAATCCCGGTTGAAAATACATCTTTTTAGTTTGACGATATTTTATTGTATCAGCTTTGGCGTCCACTGTGATATCCTTTTTCCTCAACTTCACTCTGCAATAAAAAATACAGTAGTGATCATTATCCTGTGAAGAAAAGTTCCTCTTTGATGTATAAAATACAATATTTAATTTTCACTTTAAATGCTGATTTAGGCAATCTTGAGATAGAATCTAAAAGATTTAATTTAGCTTACAAATAAGTGTACGGCCCCATTTCCTTCAATTTTGGCTTTTCTCCCAAACCGATCTTTTCCGCATTTGTGATGTTGAAAATGTAAAATTTGTAATAAATTGGAACTGGAAACTCCTGGGTTTAATTCATTAATTAAAATTACAAAATGGTCTGCAAGTATTCACATTTAAATGTAAATGTAATATTTGAAAAATTATGGGCTAATGACCCGTAGGGAATTTAATAAAACTTTTCATGTATACATGCATACATTTACAATTAAAAAATAATCAAAAGTAATTATGCGATAAGTAATTTTCGTTACCTTCCAGATGTCCCAGAAAAAATTATCCTTCGATAATCGAATCATCTACAAAAAGATAATTATTTATAGTCTTTCACTTAAAGGTGAAGTAAAAGTTAAGAAGGATAAAAGCATACAACATAATTTTTTCAATGTTAGGGTTTTAATTATCAGTAACTCCAAAAGTAAAACAATCCTTGTAATTATTTATAAGCGAGTAAAAATGTGAAAGAAGTTTAGGCTTACGAATTTTACGCATTGTTCCAGGAAAAAGTCGACTCCTCCAAAGGCAGCAACGAGTGATACTAGGAAAAGGACGAACCCTCCAAAAATTAACAGCTTCTGTGCTCCGTCCAATCCCTTTGGTCTATTATTATCATGCATTCTTCTTCTTTTACCCGCTAATAATTAATTAACGTTCTTTAAATCGGATGGGAAATGCATGCTGCCCTATTATTGTAAACCAATTCTCTCCTCGAAATGAAAGTTAGCAAAACAATTAAGTTCTAAATTTTCTATACAGATACCTTGGACCTATACACCTACTGCATAAATAATCAAGTTATATTCCATTCCAGAAACATATTTTGTTTTAGAGTTTTTCACATAAAATATTCTATCTACTTCATTTCCCTTTTAATATAATTACAACTCTATGTAAATCGTAGACGTTCTGAGTTCTGAGCCAAATAAATCTCAAACTAATGGCAATATGCTAAAGGTATTGATTTATGTTAGTTTCCGTATAAATCATTTTTCTGCTATTGAAATGTATAACTAACCAATATTCTAAATGTATTTGTATATTTATGATCACGTTGTATGCCTTATAACTATTAAATATTTTTTCCAGGTATTCAAGAATCAATACATAATTTCAATTTTCATTTATCCCATACTCGCAGACACATGTATGTGCATACAATTTATTTAAATATTTATAACTTGAACATTATTATAGTATAGCAGTAGTTTATGATATAAAAACCATATATTATAGTTGCTACATAATATTAGTAGACGCTAAGGTCATATAATGAAGGCATGAAGTAGTATTACTTTAATTTTTGTGCTTAGTAAAATTAAATAAAACTGACAAGTTAAATCATAATAAATACTATACTGTAGCCTTGAGTGCCCCTAATAGTCATATTATGGCTGATTACATGGAAAACAGTTTATGGTTTTAACGGTTAGATAAATGTAACATTCTGTTGGTAGGAAATATGAAGGAAAAATAATAGCAACTCTGATTTTTCAGGAAACATGCTTTTAAATGTAAGAAAAAGCAACAAGAACTAATAAGGGGTTTATACTTTATACTGAAGGTAAAAACTGTGTATAAGTAAATACTATGTAGTATGGGAAGGAATATTACGAGGTTAAGTTTTGTTGACTGTTGCTAAAATATTTAGAAGTTTAATTTAAATGGTTAGAGAAAGAAATAAAAGAACATGGAAAGGGTGGTCACCTTAACATTTCCCTTCTTCTTTTCACTTCAATGTATTTACTATTTATTTTACAACAGTATACAACGTTAATGCTATGCTTTTTCTTTATTACTCATTTTGTTATAACATTTTCAATTACTTCACTCACCATGCCAGTAGTGCTATCGATTTTACAATAATGTAGGTAATGCTTGTAGTATACACTTATATGTCTACAGGGTGGCTGGGGATCTTGTGCCGCCTATGGTGAGCATATTTCCAGACCTACAGGGCAAAAACCAGAAGTGTCCATTTGTAAGCAATCTATGTGCAAACTGATTGGCCACTTTTCATCCAAATTGACCCAGGGTTCCCGGGGCACGGGCCAGTTTCACGAATTAAGTCCAAAAATTTGTCCGTTTATCATCTTTTTTGGTGTCCCAAGGTCCCAAAATTTGAAATTTTCAAAAATGTAAAATGTCCCATAAAGGGCTTTCTATCCTTACACCATATTTCAGCAAAATCAAAAATATAACAATTTTCAATTATTTCAAATTTTATCAAAATTGGCAGATTTTTGAAAAAGTTAAATATTTTAATATTTTTGAATCCCATATGTACTAATTGACATATGTGATATTGACAGTTGCGTCTATAATAGTATGTCAATTAAAATTTTGTTCAGCTATGTTGACAGACTACAGTCAGACACAAAAATGTCAATTTCAGATATTTTAAAATTGATGTGGTAGAAAAGTATAAGAAATGCCTTACTTACTTATTAAGGCAAATTCGACAACAATAGTTTAATGTTAATTGCAATTTTATTCAGGGAAAGCATTTGCTGTTATTTAAAGTAAACATAACGTCCTGCTAATGCATCAATTAACAATTCGTAGATATTACAGATATTTTAGGTGAAAAGTGCAAAAGTTATCTTTCCATACATTACCTGCAATTTTGTAAAACTATAGTTATTGTGTTAGCAAATATTATTTTGATCCGACATAAAACCATAAACATCGAGCTCCAGGTAAACATACATTTTTTATCTGTAGATCGAAGTAGAGTGAGTATGTATGAGTATTTTAGAACATTAATTGCATGCAACTGTACTATGTACATGTACATTGCAATATAACTATAGGCCGTCTACTACTCACCTTGAATAATAATCAATCCAAGACTAAATCTATAATTAAGTTTACATTGTTGGTAATACATATAAAGATTCTGTGGTCTTTTACGAATCTGTGCTGTCTTTTACTCACATAATATGTTGTGCCACTTATATGCAGACTTATTTATCATCATATACCCAACAAGCATCTCTAATTTAATAGTTTACATTTAATTACTACCTAATAATACATTACAACACATCCTACATCTCAATTTTTACACTGCATTCATTCTTCGGATTCTACTTTATAACCTCTATTTATTTGTTCACACTACTTTATTACTGATTACAGGATTAACATTAAATATTTGCTATGCACTGAATGCATCTAACTTTATTGAGTATTCGAGTCACCGGCTCTAGATATCTTTCTACATTAGAAGAATCCAAATATCTATAAATTGCTATCATAATTATAACTATTGTAAATTCAAAAAATAATAAATAATTGAATTCATGTAGTATACATTAGCTATTAATCTTAATTAGCTACAACTTACTAATTAGCATTTATACCCATCTTCATAAATATATGGCATTTATCCTATTTATCAGTATGTATTAAGGAGTGATTAGGGATTACAGACCTTTTAACTAATTATTGCAATTATCTGTTTACATATACTAATACAAACACATTTTAATCTATTGTTATGTACTGTACATCAAAACTGAAACTATGATTGATTTATTATAAGAATCTTATTACCTATATAATATGTATTTAACCATCCACATACATAATATATCTACAACTACAACAAAAGCTTGTGAGTGCATCACAGAAGGACGAAGCCTACTGTTTCATGGCAAGTGCATTTTTTGAGAAAACGAAAACGAACTCCTTCTCCAGTTCCCCGACTGTTTTCTTGTCGACTATCTCAGTCACTGCATTTCCTTTCCGATTTCGGAAACATAGAAAGACCCCGAGTCCTACAACTGACAAAGAGCTCAGCATCCAAAGATATTTTAGGATTGGCCACAATTTAGCCTGCATGTCCAGGATCGACAGCAGTATTTTATTTTTACCCCCCAGAGTAGCTCCCTGTACACAAATAATATTTATTCATTTTTAATAAAATATCGAACTATCAATAGGAATATATTTAAAATATGTATTATCGGAAATAATATTCAACATAACAATCACATTGAAAGCAATTTTAATTAATTACCTGTTCCATCCAGAGGATAGGAACAAATGCCCCTGTAACGCCTCTAAATGATGGCATTGCGGGGTTATTTATTAACTCTATAGAAAACTGAAATCTAACGCTGGCTTTCACCGTGGTTCCAGTAAACTGTAGAAGCCAAAAGAAAGTTAAAATATTTCATTTTTGATTTGTGTTCGCTAATTAACATAGCTTAATTAATTAATAATTAGCTTTTAATGTAAGTACAAGACTTACCGGATGGAGATCAAGTCGTGCTTCATGATCTTGTTCATTTGGATTGAGTCCTTCTACCTTTTGAAGAATTGACTCATGCACTTTGTAAAAATGTGGCTTTGACACAATCATAGGAGCTCCTACAATATTTATATGTAAAAATATAATATTTTATTAAAAATTACAGGCAGGTAGATAGTTGTACTTATTTGTATGTTATAAAAAATAAAAATAATTAGTTAGACCTTTGCATGGTTCCATATAGCCCAGTCCAGTGACATTGCACTGTTCCAGGTTATCATGAGGACAGAAGCAAGAGTTGTCTGGATCCTCTGGTGGAGTGAGAAAGTCGGCTAAATGGAACCGGGCACATTGGATCCCCTCCGTTTCAACGGGCCCAATGTATTTCCATGTAATCGATCGGCACATGTCGGGAATGTATCCCTGCAAATTTGTCACTCCAGGTTTCACGAATGGCTGATACATTTGAGCGTCTGTCCCGTTGAGAGAATTGCACGTTCTTCCCTTCCAAATATCAAGCTCGGTTTTTCCGTTGACACTCACTACCCGGGCAAAGTCCTCAGTACGAGTCACTCCCGTGTGCACAACCCAAACTCCGTCGTCACTTCCATTTTTCTGGAAATTACAAGTTTTATTATATTTTTATTTATTAATTTTTTATTGTTTATTCTTAATTCGCTGCGCTTATGCAAGTTTAGTAATAATATATTTAAATAGTACAATGATTAAACAAATACTAGTATTTCATAACTGAGAATACATACATTACAATGTACATAATAAAACCTTCTTATAAGAGCAATTCTGATTTTATATAAGAATTATATTACAAACTATGCAAGTATATATTTAATTCAAATTTTTACAAAATAGGCACCATTTTATAGGTTAGCGTTTATTCTGAGTACGATTTAACGATTTTTTAATGAAGGGCAGTCTCCAACAAAACTAATTTCTTATAATTCTGAACCTAATAATTTTTAAGTGAAATTTTGTTGACATTGTGAGCAAATTTCCTCCATACTCTTATATTGACCATTTTTCATTCTATAGAAAAGGTACAAATATTGTAAATACTATTAAGAAAATCAGAAAACTTACTCCTTTAAAAAAGGCAAATTTTCCATCAGCATATTCCTCCGGCAATGAAGCGCCTCCGCCCATTTTAACCATCGGATCTTCTATCATTTCCACGTAGGCTTGTAAAGAGATTCCATCAAATAAAAAATCTCGCACGGAGCTATTCGTGTACAACTTTTCACCCTTTTCCGACAGCAAATTATCAACTCCCTCGTGCACTGCGTCGATGTCCGACTTTTGAGCTGTTATATGAGCTGTTACCTGAAAAATTTATTTAAATGACATTACAAGTATCTACATTAAATATGATGTTCTGTGTATCATAAAAAATTGAATAGTAATTACCAAAAACATGATATTAATGTACGTGACTTGATCCGAATCCGAACCGACTGACATTTCAGGTACAAATGAATACGTTTTTACCTGCCGATACTTTACCACATCTTCGGTGTCATTTGAGACGATGTCAACCTTTTTCATCTTGATTCTATTCACCAAATTACATTTTTATCATAACGTTTACTGTCTCCTATGTACTTTGTGTATTTGTATATTATGGAGTGTACATATTGAAAAAGTCTTACAAATAGACATAAGGACCAAGTTCCCGCAAAACTGGCTTCTCTCCCATGTTAAGTCTTTCAGCATTTGTAATGTTAAACATATAGACTCTCAGATAAATATCTACAGGAATAGTTTCCCACATTGGCCTAAAAATGACAATAAAAGATATATTTTTTATTTAAAAATATTCCACAACCCTGTGTTAAGATTATGCTGCAATTAATGTCATACCAAATTCGGGATTCAGGAACAAGTCGCATCATCTGAAAGGAAAACAAAAGAAATACTTACATTATTCTCGCGCAAGTGTAGTTAACAATATAATGCATGTTAACGTTTTTAAATGAAAATAATTGTAATTAACAAGATTTCTAAATGATTTTACTCTTTGGACTGATGTTTCCAAGATGAAATCCAATCCACCGAATCCAAGGATCGCAGATAGAAAAAATCCCCCTAATCCCCCTAAAACTAAAGCTATGTTAATGAAACTTACACCAAAAACCATTTTCAAAACATACGTTCGAAATTCTTCATTAGTACTATTTTAAAGATGATTCAGATGGGAAATTGAACTACAACTAAAACAATAATAATATGCAGATAGAATTCCCCTAAAAAATTTAACTTCTTAAAAATTAATAAAAATACTTAAAGGTTAGTCAAATTAAATAAATACCATTATAATAAAAATGTGGAAATTACATATTCTACTGGGCAGTTTTCGTTAACATACTGCAGTTATGATATTGAATTACAGTTTAAAAATTATATACTTAGAGTCTGATTTCAGTTCTAAAGTAAATTTGTATTAAACTAAATTAAATATAGAGAAGAGTAAAGTAATAAGGAGAGTTCCATTTCTTGTCCTTCCTGGACGTCATGCTTTTTCCGCCAACTTGTAATTTGTTCTCCTTGGTTAAAAATTCATAAGGGCTTGCCTTTTCATAGGAAGAAACAATAATACCCATTGTAATGCTATATCCTAATAGTAGTAGTAGTAGTATATTTATTATCGTTTATAACATTAGTCATACCAGTCCAATAATTCAATTATCGAGACCAACTAATGGAGAACTAATGTTTCTTAAACTCTCCACATAAACCATAACATACCACGACATTTCGTAAGAAATATGTTTTTACTACATTTATGACAAAAATACTGTTATTTTACACAGGAATAAAGTACGAGACATCCCACGTAATTTTTGGAAACTTAACGATGATGTTGCAATTAATTCCCAGCCTGTATGGCATACCACCACGAAAACGCTAGAATTTTAATAACTTATACCGCTTTTATTCTGTCAGGGAGCGATTAAAATTAAAAATGACACGGCCGATTTGCTCTTTATCCATAAATATCACAAACCTAGATAATCTCCAGTACATAGTAACATTATGATTTTAACACTATAGTTACATACGCGAGGGCATAACAGCTACTCCCATCTTAAAGGCATTATTGAGACAAATGTAAATTGGTGCCGAACAATACCATGTTTCCTTACTATATATTTCTAATATATCGTTAATATGTAAAGATAGTATTAGTACCAAATACCGATTCCTGATCGTTGAGTTTTGTTGTTGTAGACCGCGCAAGTAGCACTGCACTGTGAGATATTATGACTCGCATCAGTTAGCAAACTGAACAAACTGGTAAATTAAATATTTTATAAAAAATTGTCTTATAAATATTTTGACCCAAAAACTGTAAGTTTGACCTCATTGCCGTTATTTCCTAGGCATTACCGTTTTCACCGGTAACATATACACTAAACGAGTTGTTGAACTAATTGTTATTTTGGAATCGTAATTATAGTTATTAGTTATATAAATATATATCCCATTAATACTATTAAGTGGGCAAAATGGCAGGCTTGCTAAATATGCGGAAAAATCTCCGGGCAGTTGGCTAGGTAAATTCTCAAGTCGCAATTTTTCTCTTTTACGAGAATTCCTTATATCCATTTTGGCTTTTACCAATTACGTTCCAAATATATATAAATATTCTTTCACTCGTATCCTTAAAATGGAAAATGTAACGATATTTCAATTAGTTAAAGCCATAACAGTAATTTTGAAATGGTTCTGACTATGGCTTGAAACACGGCCAAGGCAGTACTTCTTTCGAAATTAAAAAATGGGCTGGCTTTAAGAGTAAACGGAAGTAGTGATCTGGCAGCTGCATGATCTATTTTCAGAACGGCGCTCATTTTGAACTGTCGAATACATTTCAAAGACACTTTAGTGTAATTGTACGCCATTGTAGTCATTATAGGGAAAGCGCATGAAAACATGACTGCCAGTACGATTGGCAAACCAATATTAATGTAACCATCTGCAGCCCGAATTTTAATTATAGAATAGTAGGAGAGTATGATTATGAATGCGATAGTAAATATGGATCCAGTTATGACATACGTTGACATTTTTGCTATCATTCTGTTATTAAGGAGTGAGATGTAGTAGTAGGCCTTCATACTCACCCAAAAACACTGCCGTTGCTTAATGTAGTTTCTTTTAAATAAATCTACTTTGTTATTTGGAATTGTAGCATCTTCCAGATTATTTCTAAAAAGTAAAAAAGTATAAATTCCAAGAATTACTATCACAATTAATACTTTAACGGCATACAAGACTAATTACGAATTTTTATTTACGCTTAAAAACCGAGCTTTTGATAAAATTTGTCATCTTTAACCTAAAGAAGTTAAAAAGAAATGAATATAACGATTTATATTTATGTATTTTATTCATTTGCAGACAATTTACTTATTTCGAAGGCTCGGCTTTAATGCTTTAAAGCGTCAATAAAATTGATTTGTCCTAAGATACCGTATAAAGTGAATTATTATTTTATTAGGAGAAGTTACGCTATTGCAGAAGTCCAAAACGCACAGCCGTTTAAGTAATATATTCCAAGTAATGTGTAAAATTGCAATTGCACGACAGTTAAGTAAATACAAAATCCTTCGTAGATCCAGAATAGTATTTTTGCGCCTGCACAGTTCCAAAAAATGCTAACTATGATATTCGTCTTGCTAGAATAGAGAATATAGGAATACATCGTGATGAAAATTAATGGACCACTCTTGTTCCACATTTTGATAAAGATTCGAGCAAATTTGCTGAAACGAAATGAAGTTCTCAGATGACCTAGTGATAAAGTGATATATAATAAAGGAACAATAATTGATTATTTTCAAGTGCAAAATGCAAAATTCTAATGAATGTTTTTGTAGCGTTTGATCTCAATTTTAAAAGAATTTAAAATTATCTTACCAAAATAGCGCCGCAGGATTAAAACGCCATTGAGGACTAAAGTCACATCATCCGCAAAAAGATAACTATTTATTTGAACGCAAAATCCTGAGAGCAGAACACAGAGCATTGTTAATTCGCGAATTATTTCACTGGAAACGCCTGTTTTCTTTATTTCGACCATGCACAACAGTCCGGACAACAATTTAAGTAGAATGTAACTAACATCAATCCAAAAATACGTGTTCCACCTCGTCATTCTTTTAGCAGTTAGGCTTTGAAATCTTTTAGATTTAATATCCCAATTCATTGGTATGAATTGCTTAGAAAATTTAAAAAGAGTGTCCACTTCCGCATATAATAATTCAGTATCGGATATTTTCACTTTATGTTTAATTACTTTAGTTTGTAATTTTGCAGTAACTATGTTCGCAAACATTTTGATGATTCTTTTAAACTTGTAAACTGCTAAGGTTGGTAATTATGTAGGCATTACATATTAGCTATCTATTGTAGTATTCCATTTTCTACAAATAAATGCTTTAAATTTCCAAATTCTCCATGAGATTCAAATTCAAATTCAATATCTCCTTGTAATATCTTTAAGAAGTATGCTTCAAAATGAAGAACCCACAAATGTCAGAGGAGAACAATTATTCCTCACAAGTCTGTAAACTATTTTTTACAAAACTATGTTTTTAAGTGTTACAACTGATATTGCAAAACAAACAATGAATTCGTATTTTTGAAGTCTTAGAGTGACCGTTTTTTTAAATTCTTTCTTCGGCAAAATCTTTATTATCCTCTGAAGACTTACGTAGATTGACACATTAGCAACATCAGTATCCACGTTGTTTTTGAAGAAAATATATTCTCACAACTATTGATGTCATTTATATATATTATTATTATATATATTATTCAACTGTAATATATTATTCAACCATTGTTTGTTATTTTACCTGGATAATTTAAGCATATTAAATATATTTATATTCCAGCTATTTCGTACAGTTGATAGTATGCATGTGAAATAAGTAACAACAAAACTTTGGAAATTGGGACTGTTGTTAGTGCAGTAGCATAATTTAAGATAAACATAATATACATAAAGACTAACGACAAAGTAGCTATAATTTGTGATATCCTCTTCCTACTTAAGATATTTATTTCAGCACATGTAAACAAATATTGTACTAAGTATGCTTCCTGCACAAAAGTCCAAAGAGGTACTGCAGAAACTTCACCTAGGTCGTTGTATCAAATAATTTGCTCAATCCACTGTCCACTACTAGCTAATACATGTCATGCCCCATACAATGCATTACCGTGGCTGCGAATACACAGGGCGTACAAGAATCAATAGGAATTCCGAGAAAATATTTGTTATAGGAGACGGAAATGTAAAATTTATTAAAAATCTCAAAAACACGAAATTATTCTTTGGTACATACAAGAAATAGGCGTTTTCCACAACCTTTGATTCGAAAATTTTGAGTATTATGTTAGACTCAAAAATACATTAGCGAACTTAATGGGTATGTGCAACGGGCAAATAGAATATATAGTCCTATTGCTAGATAACTTTGTAGTATCTAATTACAGACAGATAAGGACATTGAACGTTTTTGGGTGCCGATAGTAAAAAAATGTTTATACTCTACTATTAATCAAAGAGCTTGTCTTCTTTATGGATTTGTTGTGTCTGTCTGTCCGTCTGTCTGTTACTCTTGGTAACTAAAAACCGGTTTGAGGTACCTACTTCAAATTTTCTGTATGACCTAGAGTATCGTGTATCGACCCCAATTATTTTAAATAGGAACGTATGGCAGGTGGAGATTGGTTATCGTTGGAAAGCTGTCGAGTTAGGGAATCCAAATTTGAATCTTAATATATCCCAAACATAAGTAAATTTCAGATTTCGTATGAATTCAATCATTCACACGCACGATGATCACTTTCACCATGATAAACAATGCAATTAATTTTAAAATTAGTTGGAGCCCAAGCTCCTGTTTTTCAACGTATACCACGGTTTATTATATCACTAATATGGAATTCCAAGAAACATAATATTATTCCCAAGCTTCTATGCATTCCAATGGTTCTTTTATCTGGATTCGATGCATCAGATTAGTTAAAATACTCTTGAAAAGTTGACCAGTTAGTGTGCGTACTTCTTTTGGTGAATATTAAATATTAAGATGAAAATAATCAGAAACCTCCCACGAATTTCAATAATTTGCAGCTATAGTTTGATACCTATAAGTTAAGATTTAAGTACCTATTATTATGAATTTTTTGATTTCTTATTACTGTAGTAAGACTATGATGGAACACAACATGTTGTAAAACCGTTAATCATTTGTCAATAAATCCAATCCAAATAAATGTGAAAAATGTCTAAATTAATTAACACACTTTCAATACTTATATAAATTTCAAAAATTAATATATTTGTATTAATCATCAAAATGTGAAATTTTTAAAAACATCACAAAAAATTAATATTTTTCCTTTTTTTAAAATTTATTGTTAGGTTTCTGCTTTTATACTTTACTTTATGTCACTCTTCATTTACATAACTTTTTAGCGAATGGTAGTGAGATAAAAATTAAGATATTGATAGATACTATAAATTGCTATTTGCATATAAATTGTGTGGTAACAACTTAATTAACACTTAGTGTTGTAATTAATTATAGTACCAAAGCGGAGTGGATGATCCCACACACAAGAAATGGATATGGGATTGTGTGGGTAACTGCATAAGTGAAATGAAACTTCCTGCATGGCCATGCATATTTTAGGATGGTATACCAACTTCTCTTTAAACGTGAAAATGTGCATCATTTATAGGTATTTAATTCTTTTATCTTATTCGGTTGTCAAGAATATTTATAGGGAACGTAGTGTTATGCTCAACAATATTATATAAGATTTGCATACGTATGGGAGATTTTTACAAACCAATTAGCAATTTAACAATTCCACGACAAATGCTTCTCAAATATTTCAAACCACTTTTCCTAGCAATCAGCCCAAATTGGCTTATTTATATGGAATGAAAAGTTTTTGCATTATAATAGTAAGTTCCCATTCATACAAGATTGTTCGATTGTTTCAATCCGTACCAGTACGGCTTAATCCAAACGGGATTCCAATACAAACGAATATACTTATACTACTGTAGCAAGTAGCATGCTGTTAGGTACTAACAGATATAACAGCCATTTATGTGACTTCCGGAGATAGGATCGAGTTGTCTTTCGTGGTGACTTATTAACAAACGCCTTATTCATATCATTATTTTACCGATGTCTAGCAATATCTCCAGTGGCGCAGTTATTCCAGATTTATCAAACTTTCATTTCACAATAACAATGAACATCAGTGTTATTGTTTAAGAAAATGTCAGTTTCTTTGATTAAAACAACCAAAAATATTCACTTTGCCGTAGTCTTAGACATTGAGGATCCATATACATAGTTACTTATTAAAAGGTTTCTAATAATGTTCTCCGGTAGACAGTTTTGTTTGTCAATCACCTAGAAAGTGCTAGATAATATTTGATAGGTATAACATGATAAATATTGGTAATAATTTAAAATGGCGAATAAAATAGATGAAAGTGGCGACATTTCAAAATAGGAGAAAATATCGAAATGCATAATGGAAAATGGCGACATGTATTTATAAATATAGATAATATATTTTGTCGAATATTATTTAGCATTTGCTGTGTTCCATTATCATGCACACAATACAATGTATAATATGAACTAAT
>JAQFYC010003419.1:0-20841 GCA_034694165.1 Tomocerus mixtus
AACAAACATCTGATTTTAGTTTTTACTGAAAAAGGTTAGGTCAAAAATCAAAATTAAGCTAATTTATTCTGTTTAATTTATTCTAAATTCTAATGAAAATAACAAATTGATAACTTACTTACACTAATTACACTTACAGGGTTAGGTATCCTATCCTATATTTATATGAGGCCGCAGTTGGCAGTGAGTCTGGTTGCTGGTCAAGCAGCAACATGGAATCTTCAAAGCATTTCGGTTTTGCAAGTTCACTTTGTAATAAATTGGAAAAGTTAAACCCACCACCTTTCATAACTGTTCACAACTCAAATAGTAAACTTTTAAAAAATTCTAGGTAATCTTTTTGCTATTTTTAAAATTGAGAGTTATTTCTGAACTTACTCCGTGTTTAAACTAAACGATGTCGATGATAATAACAGTTGACAGTATGTAAATTCACTATTTTCCTTTGCTCCTATAGTTCTCAAGATTGTAACTCAAAATCTGCGTTTCTACTGCTGGACAAGTTGAAAGACTCCTTGAAAAGTCAACATCATAAGGTCGCGAATAATTATTTATCAAGAGAAATTAGTTTACTGAACGGATTCATTGAAAGAAAAGGAGTTCAGCTTAGATTGGAGAAGGCTCTTCAACTCTCAAATCAAATATTAAAAGTAGGAATGAGGTGGAAGTTCAACGAGTTTTGCACTCAACTGGAAAGGTTTGTAGACAGTGGGGCCCAAAATTGTAAAGGAAGTAAAATTAACAGACTACCTAGTCGTCAATGGGCACAGTGGATTGCATATCTATGCCTAAGGGAGTCAGTACTATTAGTCAAGGTAAGGCCAATTATTTGCTTTTTCATTGTCAGCAATGGCAATGTGCATATTGCGAAAATTAATTCGTACAAAATTTTAGTTATGAGGACATTCAAAATTCCCATATTAATATTAAAATTGAAATGTTCACCTATAGGTTAAAATGGAATGTGAAAAAGCAGCAAAGTTTTGGCTGGGTCTGATATCGTCTTCCCATCATTGGGGGGATTCACTTGTGGTTACTGCAATTTTATCACGTATTTGGTAAGGGAAAATTTGAAAGTAAAAAGTTCACAATTATTTTCTATATGTATAAATAACTATTGTGTACTTACTATTGTATTCGTTTGCTTATTTCTTTAGGCATTTGTCAACAGTAATATTTAAATCCATTGAACAGGAAATCTATCCAAAGCTGTACAAACTGGCTAAAAACTTAAAACCAAATGATGCACCCAATTGGCCGTCAGAGGAATTTGCAATTCCTCAAGATTTAAAACACTGGCTACAACGGGATATGAATTTGTATTTTGTTGATAACGGCTTGAAAAGGTATTTTGGTTCATTAAGTGAAAATAATTATACCCTTGTTTTAATTTAGTACACGCTCAATTTTTACTCAACTTATTTATTAGTAAATGTAATAGTATTTATACTAGTGTGAAGTTGTTACGTAATATGCTGTATATTTAATCATTAATGCACATATTTTAATTTTAGCCCATTCTTAAATGAAAACAGCCAAAATAAGACTGATGGTGAGCCTGGGTATTCACTCAAGGAGAAGTTGAAAAAGTATAATCATAGAAGTATTATTCAAAAATCTAAAGCCCTATTAGAGATTGAGAAGTGCCGTGATTCCCACAATGACGAAGAAGACTTGGGTGTAGTTGTTAAATTATCTTCTAATTCGTTAAACAATAAGCCTACAAAGAAGAGCTTACAAGTCGAATCGAAGAAAAATACGTTAAAAGAAAGTGAATGGTCAGGGCTGCTCAAGAATCATAAAAAGTTACTTCGAACGCCTGATGGAAGAAAAAAGCTATTCAGTAAAATCAAGAAGTGTTTAAACTCTCAGACAAATGAGAAAATTAAATTAAAACTTAGAAACATACTTCGAAGTATTTTAGCTATCAGCGATGACGACCTCGACAAAGTAATTAACTTGATAGACAAATTTCAACAATACGCCGAAGCGCAACAACTGTAGTAAATAGTGACGGACAAAGTGGTGCAAGATTGCCTACAGCATGCTGAAATGCTGACTAGACAAGCGCCCTATCATCGATTGCCAATTGGAAGCAGCTATTGTTGTTGTATGACACAGTTTGAAGTAACGTTGAATAACACATGTGTACAGGTAAAAAGTTTGTGATTATTTGTAATTAATAATGTACCGTAATGACGATACATGGATTCCCCCACGTCCTCGATTGGTGGACGACAATACCGATACTGAGTATTTGCAATAATTATTTTAAAATAGTTATATTTTGGGATAGCTGCAGAAATTGGAAAGATTAATAGGTCCCACAGTCACACTTGACACGTATTACATGCATTACCTAGAAGAGTAAATATGAAATATGGAAAACGATTGGATAGTTTAGTGAGAATTGTTGGGGTTTCACCATCCAATTGTCAACAAACAGTTTTGGCTTTAGCTTCAGACGGAGTCATTTTATGCTTGTTCTCCACTAACATCATATCATCTTGCTAACTATGCTTTCAACACCTGCGTTCGAACCTGCGTTTGTGTTCGACAATAAAATCCATTTTTAAAGTATTTCAGCTTCAGATAATCTTTAGCTATGAATTATTTGCTTAATAACAATTAATAAGCTGTTGTACTACTGAGAATGATAAAAGATTCCCCATATTTTTGTATGGGTGGCATTATTACAATTACAGACAATTGCTACTTTTGTAACAGGATAGCAGGATACTCTTACATCCTCGGATTCTCTGGGTTGTTGGTTTCATTATTTATTGTCTACTATTTAAGGTGGTGGCTGGTGGGATCTACGGCATATGCCATCTTCTAAACTATCTAAGCGAATAAAGTGTTAACAATTACACAACTATTTTATAAACGCTTCAGGTAATTTATGATTCACATTTTTTGCTAATAATATTGTCTTTAATTCATAATTATATTGTGAATGATGATAATGGATTCCCCCACGTTGTTTTATTATGAACAACAATCCGACGAATCCGATATCTGAATGAACTACACAACTTTATAAGCAGTTAGAGTTAAGTAAAGCTAACTAATCAGATTAATCACAGAGTTAATTCTTCCTGACAGAATGAGCATTTCGGTGTGGCTGGTATAAAATGCTAAGACACTTTATCATCTAATCATCTTCAATCATTTCTCATGCTATTTATAAAAATAATGTTGGGGACATTTTGTGGTGAGCCCAGTGGTGGTGGCGTTTCTTTTTCAGGTAATCCATATTCACCTTCGTTCTTATCGTAATAAATTTATTTATTATAAATGATGATAATGGATTCCCCCACGTATTCTTATTGTGAACGACAATCCGGTATCTGAATTAAAATAATGCATGGCTTTAATGGAACATCGGAACATGTATCAGTAACCGATATCTTGTTAATTATAAACTATTTTTGACAGGACTTGCTTTTCCTCACAATCTTGGTTTGGTGTGGTATATTTATTTTAACTGTGGTGGGACGAGTTTTTGCTATTCAGGTAATTTTGCTTCCTAAACTTAAAAACTAACCAATACTCACATATTTAGTATAAAATAAAGTATGAAATGAATGATGATACTGGATTCCCCCACGTTGTCTTATTATGAACGACACTCCGATATCTGAGCTACTACATACAGCAATAATTATTAATTACCTACTTCAATATATTTATGTTAAATGCAACAGTGCAAGTGTAAATTAACAAAGTACTAATTTCAGGGTGCTTTCCAACCTTCTTCCTTCCTATCTGGTTTGGTTAATTTTAAACGCTAATGGTGAAGTGGCAACTACTTAGGACAGTTGGCGAGAATGACTGGGTACTTATTATTAATTTATTATTAACTGCTATTGCTTCTATTTCCTTACGAAACGCTTACAAAAACTCGCCAAGGTTATGTAATATTACTTAAATTAGAGTATACAGTAGTTACTTTCTCTAGGAATTATTTAACACCAATAAGTTTAAAAGCCATTTTAACCATATTCGAAATTCGCAAGTAGACGTTAGTTTTTGAAGTCAATGCAAATGCAGCAGGAGATATATCAGAGCATGGAAAATGTGAATTAAAGTCAATTGTGGCATAGTTATAGTTTTTATGAAAAGCTACTAATACAAAAAGCGAAATTGTGTTGAAATTTAAAGACCCAAGTTTTGGCGATCTAAGAGGTTTTGCGAAAACATACTACACCTTTATACACATGCAATGATGACCATTCACAATTTGCATCCATGATGTCTATCTCGGAAAAGTACAAATGGAAATGAAAACAAATGAGCAGATATCTGAGCATGTGTTTAATTGCTGACTTTCTGTCACTGGTCACAAGATATCTTTTTGACACTTTTATGTTTGTTTTTTCAGGTCGTGTAATTGTGCCACCCTTTGGAGTAGAAGACTGAGCAGGGACGTTCAATTTAGTTTAAATCACTAATTACTCGTCGAATTTTTAAATATATTTTTACATTAACCTGTAGTACTTGTAGGTTCAAACTTTTCGTTACCACAAGTAAGCAAATGTATTTTTATGTATCTTTATGACTATGTCAAATGAGAGTGAAAACGTGGAGAGAAATGTTTAATAAATTATAATTATTTATTTACTATAATATAAAGGCCTTTAATTATCACCCCCTGTATTTACGATATAACGTACTTGACAAAGTTCTGCACATTTTGCGACACCAATACCAGTTACGACAGATATATTTACTGGTGGAAAAACAACTCTGACTACTTTGTCAATGTGGGGTACAAGAAGATGTTCAAAATAGCGTTTTACTCGGTTGAATTCTGTCTGTTCTTTTAATTCCCACGTTAGCCACTCACTTTCTCCCCAGGTTACAATTTCACTTCCTACCCTTTTTACGCTTTCGTTAATTCTTTGAACAACCTGCGGAGCGCATTGAGTTATCGGACACCTTCCGACGAAATTCAACATTCCTAAAACATCATTTAAATAGACAGCTAACGGTGGGTGGGACAATAATTGCTTTGGCGGTGTCAGGTCAGTTGGCATATCCAAGTTTGCACTATCAGCATTGATGAAAGAAGTAGACAAGTTAAATTGGTGCAAATTGCGAACAAATTGTATTTCACTTTGGGTTAAGTCGTGCGAAAGTCTTTTAACAATATGATCACTGAAGATAGATACAATTAAGCCCCTCATGTCAGACCCGACACGCGCAAGGCTTTCTCCGAAATACGTTGCGTTTGTCATTAATACGTCAATACTGCTTCCTTGGTCCAAATTTTTCTGCATTTCAGTCAAAATGCGATTCATCTGTTTGGACAAGTGTTATTATTATCAAAAGATATATCTTAAACGATGAAAACATTTAACAAACAAACGTAGCAGTGTGCTAATTGCTCTCGTGCATACCTGCATTGCAACCCAAGTTGATAGATAATGATTAGAGTCTCCTCCAAATGCAGCACGATGTTGTGTTAAGCTGTCGAATATCCACGCCCTTGATTGTTCAAAAGGTACATCCTTCATACGAGACTGCAAATATCGGAAACGCAGGGCTTTGTCATCTGGAAAAAAGCTCCGTAAAAGCGACACAGTTTGGAGACATTCCGATAACCCAATATTTCCAGATGATAGCTTAGATAGCAACGCGTGCTGGATTTCACTTTTCAGCTCCATAACCTCTTCGAATGTCTTCTATATAAATCAAAAATAATATTACAGTTATGGTGTACTATATCCACAGTAGTTGCTTATTGTTTGATGCTATGTTAAGCAAGTAGCATACTCGAACTTTCACTGCTTTCTCTGTTTGCCCATCCTAATTTGGTAAATGAAAAATGAAGTCTATCCTGGAGAAAGCAGGGAAAGTGACATGAATATGTATTCAAATACAGCACACAGAAGGACAATGAAAATGGTACTAACAGAAAGAGCAATTGGCTCATTGTTTTCATTTTTGCGAAAATCTTGAACTTTCTGTAGAATCTTTATAGCATCAGGAAGCTTTTCTTCTGCCAAACATCTTCGGACAACCCACGGCATATCAAGGGATAATGCCAACTCGGTTTCGTTTTCGAAGAAAGAGGATATTCCTTTCATACTTGACACAAAACTTGTACATGGGGTTTTTGAAAATTCCGTCGCATTTGTTGTCATTTTAGGAAATATGTTATCGCTTAACTGAGTCACTGACTTAATGCCTTCGTCCAGCTAAAACAATCAAAATTCCAAATTAGTTTTATATTTTTTTACATTGTTTCACGGTACTCATTTTAATATAATAATTTGCTACACTTCTTACAGAAACTTTAATAAGATTTGTGGTTTGGGCCGATTGGACAAATATTTGGTAATTTTGACTAGCCATATCTCTTGTTTGATGTTCAACTATAGCCAGCTCTTCGTTCAAGCGTGCCACCTCACCATCTAGAAATTATTAAATAAACGGAATGCTGAAAATTAATTAAATGAGTTATACAGATTAAGCGTTGGAATTTTGATACAAACTTACTTAAACTTTCCAATCCTTGAGCTCCAAGGCGAGCCAGATACGCTAATTGCTCGGGATCTGTAAAAAACGAATAGTGAGTAATAACGTTACAAAAAACAGACCGAAACAGTAGACTTCATGTCATATAAGCCATGTAAGCTTTCGTCCATATAAGCTTTCTCCAACTTTCTCCAAATATTAGCTTATTTGTGATTGTGCACAAATTGGTGAAAGTTTAACATTAAGTTTCCTTGCAAAAGGAGAAAGTATTGGATTGTTCATATTTAATACTGTACAAATTGTTACTAATAAAAACAAAATAATTGCGCAAATTCGTCAAACTCACCCAGTACATCGTTATAATCGTCCTTCTCTAAGTTGGGGAACAAAATCCGAGCAAAGAGACTGTGGTCTTCGGACATGTCCATTATCGCCACTTGATGATTTGCGGTTTACCTTTTTTGGCTAATCAGTGCCCAGCGTAGCAGACAATTAATATCAACCATATAATTATTTAAATCGTAATTCATTAGTATTTTAAAAGCGACATCCGTCCAACTGACAGGCTGATAGGCAAATTGCAATGCAATGTGTTTACTATTTTAAAGACAGACGAACAAAATATTTTGCCAAGTTTGCCACGTATTTGACATACAAATTGTCCCTGCGTTTAGTTGTAACCCCACAGGAGTAGCGCGGGGAGATCAAATGAAACAAAAATAAATATTGTGGTAGTAAACAAAATCATTTCCCCATTTGGATTGATTACTATTACGATTTTGTTACTTCCTCCTGGATCTAAAAATCGACAATAATCTGAACTTTCTCCACGTGCTAAGGTAAATTAAAACATATATTTATTCTCTTTTAAACAGTTATATAAATAAAGCGGTTGTAACAAACATAGTAAACTGCGATTCAGGGGAAAATGATCATCAGATGCTCAGAATAGGATCAGACTGTCGTAGCTAGAAAGAGAAAGAACAGCGTAATATATCAGCTGTCAGCAGAAAGATCAGCAAAGGCAATCGAGATATTGCATCTAAAATAAGCAAATTATGTACCGTTTTGCGAAACTATTCTGGTGATTTGATTGCAGAACTAGCATATCATCGTATCGTCTCAATTGGAGCAGTATAAACAGGTAGATTACATATTACATTACTGGGACATTAGCATTAGACTACAGCGCATAATGGCATAATATACAAATTGAATTTGGACTCGTCGTCGTCAGTCACATATTTGCTGATAAAATCTTGAAAAATGCAGCTTAATTAGGTAAATTGAAAAAAATTACTTAGCTAATGTAAATAATTATATGAATAAAAATACATTGGTATTTATATTTCAAAGAAAGTTCAACATATAACACAGGGCACAGGGGCATGCTCGGAGGTGTACTCAGTACTCAACCTCTCCTCTAGTTCCTCAGCATCGTCAACCTCAATTGCAACACATCCCCTACTTTATGCTTACTGTTTAGATTTACTTGCCAGTTGTGTCTTGTGTCAATCTCGGTTAGACAGCTTTATTCTAAATTATGAAATTTTAATGCTCTACTGGTATAAAAATCAATTAAGCGCATTAGCTAGGTACTAAAACCAATTTACCTCTAAAATAATCAATGTAATACTGAACAATTTTGTGACATACCTAACGTACCTAATTCAAGTTTTTTATATTCGCTTAGAAAAGCGTTTCTAGGTGGGAGCAAGATGATCTTTATTGGAGAAGATGTCGAATTTGAACTGACAAGATAACCAACTCTGAAAAGTCTGAAATCTGAATTGGAAATTTCAAAATGACTGATTCAAACTCGAATAAACCTGATGGTTTGGAAAGCCTTGTACCCGACGAAGAAAGCCGCACGCCAAATGACCTGAATGAATCGAGTTCCCCACCCAGAGTAGTTGAGGGAAGTGTAGAAGTCACGGGGACCCCTGAGGAATCGCTGTTAGAAACTGGATCAGCAGCTTCTAGTTCGACAAGCGCTGGCTCTGCAGCTATTAGAAGACGAAGTAGTAATTCTTTCAGACGAAATTATCGAAACACTCGGTCAGACAACACTTCCGAAAAAGATACAAGCGAAGATGAAGTCATGGAACCAGTGGAGCTTGGAGAGAATGATACCGCTACAAGATCCATGGAAAATGATTCCAGTTTGAGTTTGGAAGCCTCAGCCATCAGCAACGCTGCGGTAATTGAGGAACCAATTCCTGTTGATCAAAATGCGTCGGCTGAAAGGGATGACTCTAGTTCCAGCGGCTCGGATGTATGGGACGTCAACTTAAGTGAACGTACTAATGATTTACCCAGCATCCTCTCCCGTCTAAGAGGAGTGCGTTACAACTTTGGAGACAACACTTCTTCCAGTTCGTCAAGTGAGGAGTTTGAAGAAGTTGAAGACGAATCGTCGTCTTCGTCTTCCGATTTAACTTTAGAGGATTTGGATGAACCTCGTAAGTTTTGTATTTTATTGGCCAATGTACTGTACATGTAATTTATCCTTGTCTTTATGATGTAAATGCTAGTGCTACTCCAATGAGTACAGTGATAATGGAATTGTGATTCGAAAAAAAACTAATAATACTTAAAATATACATTCCTATTGTAAATTAATATGATAATTATTGTTTTCTCGTACACAGCCAGAACAGAGGATCATGCCCCTGCTGCAAAAAAAACTAAATCGTCGAAAAAACACGAACCTACTCCTGCTGTCATGCTGAAGCAAAAGCCAAAACATCAATGGAATGCTACCAAAGAATTTCTACAGCGCCAGATAGGTTACCCAAGTCGTATTCAACCTCAGGCAGTAGAAGTGTTTCGCTCACGGTTTTACGGATCTTTGCATTCCGTGGAACGATTAGAACTTATGCATAAACTGGAAGGACACAATGGATGCGTCAATTGCCTTAATTTTAATTTCTCTGGGACGAAGCTTGCCAGTGGATCGGATGATCTTCAAATAAAAATATGGAACTATGGATATGGCAAGCTAAATGCTTCTTTTCATTCTGGACACAGAGCTAATGTTTTTCAAGTGAGAAGAAAAAGTTATGCTTTTTTGATATAATAGTAACTTATGTCAATGTCTATAATAGTAAAGGTATTAATTACTTGAATTGTCAATCGCAGGCCAAATTTCTACCCTTAATTGGGGTGGATAACATTATTGTTTCCTGCGCACGTGATAATCAAGTAAGGCTGAACGAATTGTATCCAAGTGGTGAAGTTGGATTGTCAAGGATGCTGGCTAAACATCGAGGACCTGTACATAAGCTTGCAATCAATCTCGAAAATCCTCAAGTGTTTCTCAGTGCAGGAGAAGATGGAGTTGTATTTAGCATTGACATTCGAGAAGAACAGCCTCAAAAGTATGTAATTAATTTTTATGCTTCACATGTTTAGATAATTCTGAAATCGATTTATATGCTTTTGCCAATTTTTTAATTTAATTTTTCCCACATTACTTTTACTAGGATAGCAAAAGTAAAAACAGAAAGGAACAGAAAGTTAAGCCTATATAGTATCAACTGTAACCCATTTAATGCAAATGAATTTTGTGTTGCTGGTCAAGATCAGTTCGTTAGACTTTATGATAGTAGAAAGCTTCCTCATATAAGTGTTCCAGTTCAACAAGGATTGGAAGAAATCGGGGAGTCAGCTTTAAATAATGTAGTTCCCCTCAAGAAATTTTGTCCCCATCGTCTAACGGGATCTAATACAAAGCCATTTGTAACTGCTGCCGTATACAGTTACAACGGAAAGGAAATAGTAGCATCATATAGTGACGAAAATATATTTTTGTTTGATTCTTCTCACTCGGATGGAGCAGATTACATAAAAGAATATGAAGGACATCAAAATACTGCCACAAGTAAGTTAAGTTATGTAGGTAGTAGGTTACGCTATGGATAACATTATTATTATTAATATTTATCTGTAATGCTTATTTATGTTGTTATTTCAGTCAAAGGAGTGAACTTTTTTGGAGACAGAAGTCAATTCGTGGTGTCTGGATCTGATTGTGGACATGTATTTTTATGGGACAAGGAAAAAGAAAGCATCGTCAACTTTTTCAGAGGAGATGAAAATGGAGTGGTAAGATATAAGTCGGAAAACACGGTTAAAAAGTCTCTACATTCAGTTCAGTGATAGTATACTGTTGTGTTGACAAGTTTCATGTGTTTGGCATGGATAATATGAATGATTCAGCATTGTCCTTCTTTTTAGCACTATTTAAATATTTATTTGTGCCAAAACGTTCTTTGCAGGTAAATTGTTTGGAACCACATCCTTCTTTTCCTATTTTGGCCACTAGTGGTTTAGATGAAGATGTAAAAATATGGATATCTTCCAATGAAAACACTCCGAGAATGGGAGATTTGTTACCAACAATTCGTCGTAATATAAAGCGACGTAAGGAGCAAGCAGAAAGAAACCCGGATCCGTTGGACGGAGAGTTGTTATATGCCCTTTGGTCTCAAATGCGAAGAAGTGCTAGACAGCGTCAGGTAATTTTTCCAGTTATATAATGATTGCCAATATAGTTTATTATTAATATTATACGTAAGACATACTAATACATTGTGATCAATAGCTCTTGATGTATTATTTAGCGTGAGGCTGGAGGAAGTGGAAGTGATAGCAATTATCACCATCCAGACGAAAGTTCTGGAGATGACGACGACGACGATGATGATGATGCGCCGCATGGAAATATGGATTGTGTGATCTCGTAAGAATGTACGAATTATCGTTGAGAAAACTTGTTGAATGTGAATTACCTAGTTATATTTAAATATATTATACAACAACAAGGAAGTTTGTGTTACATTAGTCTGCTGAGTAAGTAATGTGGGTAATGAAATTCTCTAATTAACTATCATTGCAATATTTTCTAAAATCTAAGTACCTTATCAATAAAATACTCTTCCTTGTTCTCCTAAGCATTTATAAATACCTAGTTATGTATATATCGTAGTCATACATTTGTAATGTTAGTTTTGATGTTAGTTATTTTGTGGATAGATTGTATTAGACCTTTAGAATTACACCATTGAATTACCACCTCGAAAAATATTTGTCTATCGGGAATGGGAATTTGCTTCTCATTACTCTGCTCGATCCCCTACTGGCTTTCCCTTCCACCCATCCATCTGTACCCCAAAAGACGACTCAACGGTTACCCCCTTGGGCCAAAAATCTTTCACCAGATTTCTGCGTTTCCTATGGTCGGAAAATACATTAACTATTTCCCGATATTTTTGAGGGCATGAACACCTATTCGTCGCTATTTAGCATTTAAAATATTATTGGGTAGATGCTATATTATTTAATTTAGAAAAGTTGTTGATAAACCGATAGTCGTATATTTAATATTTATGCACACTATACAAACGTAAACTTGATTGTTACTTTACGGAAGTACAATATATTCATAAGTCATAAGTCAAAGATTTCGAAAGTGTATAATATTATTATGAACGTGCAATATCATTATGGCAAGTGTGATTAATGTTACGAAACAACTACTTTAGCTAGTTTAATTAGATAACAAGATAACTATAGGCAGAAAGTAAATTACAAATCCATTCGGCTGTCGTCAGATTATAAAAATAATAGATTTGAAAAACGAGTTAAAATTAAAAAAATTTCTGTGCCTATAAATAAGAAATGTATTCGTTTCGAAATTAACTATGTACATTAAACAGAAAGAATAAATATTTAGAAAATTATGTACCTAAAGATAATGTTAATCTCGCAATATATAAATGTGTTACATTATAGTAATAGTTACTACAAAAATTGTTACATACATCTAGGTATCCGTTAGAAAACGGTATATAGTTAACAAAACTTCATAATATGAAAGTATCCTAATGATTTTGAAGATTTTTTTTCGTTCGAATTCATCATTTATACTTACACTTTCTCTCATACGTTTGTTGTTATTTTCCGGAAAAACCCGCCGTTGCATTACTTAATCGAAATCGTTATTAATATTGATATCGGATATCGTGTTACATAGTATAAACTATTAATGTAATTTTTCCTTTGCGTAAAAAAATATCGAAACACTACGATTATGTGAATCGTGAACGAAGTTGTACTTACAAGTACACAAAGATAAACAAATATATATATAAATAGATACCTAATATATACTAATGCACTAAAAATAGTAAATAAATAGAATATGGGTCTGGAAATGCCCACCAGCTGGGATAGTTAAATAATAATGTTACAATAGAATTTTTACTACTTCTAAATATTCCCTTCACACTGTCCTCACAAACACGAAATTCGAAATAGCAGATGCGAATGTTTTGAATAAATGTGAATAATATGCGGAACAAAATGTGTAATTTTTTTTTATTCCATGCCAGTTTTACCTTTACTGCGAAGTTATTTATATTATGGTGGCTGTATAAAAGATTATCAACATTTATTTCACTTACTGCACTTACGGCACAATTACAATGCTCATTTTTAGCCTAGCAGCAGTAAATTACACAAAAATAGAACTGGAGCGGTCGTATACTTAGAATGGAGAAAGTAGCGCAAGCTCTGAGTTAGGTACGTAATATGTTGTTATAGCAGACCAGGCACCTCTCACCTGAGAAAGTTTTCTACATCTAAAGGAACTATCCTATCCTAATCCAAACTCACGATCAGTTTGACGAATAAAGTATCTGGATGTGGTTTAGCTTGATTAGAGGATCATGCATTCAGTCTTCCGTCTCAGTTCAGTCCACCTTGTCGCTGTGTCGCATTATCCGTTTAGTCAGTCTCCAAACAAAATGTTCATCAAGCTTTTACGAATTGGAAAGCAAAAGACCTGACTATTGCGCGCATACATATTAAAGTTCGTGATTCTCTATAAAACGACCGAGTTACACTTAATTATAGCTTTCTAATTAACTTTAAACTATACCTACACCTACCATTAATTGCTAAAGCCAATGCAGTTACTAAAGTCTCATTTACATTAAGCTGCAACTTATGGACGAAGAACGAGATTTTGGAACACCCCCTCCTTCCTATATTCGTCAGGTAAGCAGAAACAAGATTACTTTCACTGTTCATCATGCATGAAAAATAAAATGAGGTTAATCGCAATTAATTTCGATGTACCAGCCTTGTGTTAGACATTACTGAAAAATAGCTTCAGTGTGACTGTGACATTGGCTGAATTTCTGTTTCTTTATTTTCATGAGAAATGGAACACGTTACCTTGAGATTGATAGACTATGTGTGATGTGAAGATATTTTTATTTTATTGATGTGACGCGTACCACCAGGAACCATCTCGGAAGTTGAATCGATAGTTCGTGTATAAAGTAGGGAACGTTACAGCATTTATATAAATGCGGAACAGCGAGTTTCCCTATAATTGCATGTAAAGACATCTTATGTGCTATAAGCTTGTGCTGGTACAACCACATGCATAAACTAATTTAACCTTAACTTTCTCTATGTATCTGCATAGATCTAACTGTGAAAGTTATTTTATTTTATCATATTCAGCTATGTAGGTGTTCTCCTCATTTCATTGTCACAGATACACTATAAATATGAATTCGACTTCTTTGTATTGTGTAACGTGTCATCGTTCGTGTAGCAACATTATGCGATGGAAGTAAATGTCCTTCTATTCATGTGATTCATGGACATTTCCTCTTTCTCTCTTTGTTGTATTGTAGCTATCCCCAGGCTTTCTTTTCAATTGACAAACTTGCATTTACAGAGGAACAGAACAGGAAGCATACAAAATCTACAATTTACATGTACCTATTTAATACGCACTGTAGGACGCAAATGTATAAATAGCAGTGATAGCTAGGAAGTTTCCAATTTTGACTACATTATGCAATAGATTGACAATGAAATATTTGCACATACGCTATATAACTTTCATATAAGATCTGGTCATTAGTTTGCCACAATTTGTTGAACATTAAATACCGATATACATATTTGAGGGTCGGTGTCTTCACAATTGTTGTTGATATGTTACACGTAACTTTATGTATAGTGGTGTTACAATTATAATACTGTTTAATTTAGGTTTAATAATACAGCGAAAGGTTATGCAGTGCTTATATCGTTATATCTACTTGGGACGGTTTACTTCAATAGTCTACCACAAGCCTTGCTAATCAAAACAATGCAATGCATGAACCCTAAATTACTATTCACGATATTCGTATTTTATTTGCTTTAAAAAAATACTACATGATACTACTATTTACTATAAATTGTTGTGCTAAAATACCTAATTAGACTTTGGTAATCTACGTGATAATCATTTAATTAGATTGTTGCAAGGATTTCGAAAAGTAAATTATCCAAACAATATGTATTGATAATGATAACATACTACAAATACTATTTAGTTGTGTCCATGGCCAATCTCATGTACTATGCATGTATAAGGAAAGTCAAGGTCTTGAGTTTTGGCTAAGTTTAGGTAGGTATTCGCACAATAATTAAATGTATTTGGTTGTTTGCTTTTGGTATACTACAGAAATAGATAAAGCTATAGGCACCTCTTAAAATGGGTAACTTAAATATTTCATTTTTACGAGTTTACTATTTAAACACACGTGTTTTTATCTAAATTAGCTAATAAATGATGTTGGTAATTTACCATAGTAAAAGTATTTAAACATAAGATACTTCTTTGTGGGCTACATGTTACGTGGATGACGGTGATTGGTGATGGTACCCGTTACTTGGAATAGTACTTTTACACTGTTAATTGCTTGAACATAATTGTGAAGCTTTAAATGTATTTCAAATAAGTAGCTACAGGCTTAACTATTAAGTATTTAGTATACTATATAGTCCTATATAATTGCACTTACTTTTTTGGATAATACTAATTTCAGTGCAATAATTCATTTGAGAACATCATTAATTTAAATTGTGTTAACAATTAGGATGAAATTCCTACAGAGACAAGACTTCAAAGTGAAATTGCTGCTTTACAGTACAAAAATGAGAGGTTGGCACAAGAGGTAACATAAATAATTGTATCATTGAACGATTAATACTAAAATTTCTGTACACTTAATCTCTGAAGCTATAAATTATCGCTAATAATTGTATTTTTCTATCAATGTACCTGGAATTCAAAGCTGCGTGAATGTGAAACCCGGATAAAGTCAAAAGAGCATTCTTTATTAAATCAAGGGAATGAGAATGACCACCTTAAAGAAAATCTCGCCCGGCTCAATGCAATTAACAACTCGTTACAAAAGAAACTTCAAGTAAGATTACCAATGTTTATTGTGCTTGTTCGTAAGAAGTTGAAGCTTATAGATGTAAAATGTAATAAAAAGTTCAAAAATGAAGTATAGCATATGTACATGGTGTTTGTGCATGTAATAATAGTATATACATATTTTAAAAGGGCTTTGCTCTTTTGACTGTAGGATTAATCGTTAGCTAGTTGACTTGACGCTAGCCAATTTACTAGTGTTTGCAGATGAACTTTATAAATAAAATCTACAAATAATACATAAGTAAGAAGAGCTAGTGAACAAATATTTTTGTATTTGACGAGATAAGTATGTAGCAACCAAAACTCAGCTAAATAAGTTTATAATAGGATTTTGTAGTTCTTAGTTGAGTTACTTTTTATGTTGTATCTCAAGTTGTAATTTAATTTCAGGATGTGGAAGAGCGAGAAAGAAATCTCTCAGCAACAAGCCATAGACTTGAAAACGAGTTGCAGAAGGCGAAGCATGAAAATCAGCATTATCAGGATCGAAATGTTGAGCTTGAGAGTCAGCTCAGGTAATCCTAATCCAATTCAAATCCAAATACAACTAAACAAGAAGAATTTTGCAAAGATGTACTTGCAGTTTATGTCTATTTGAATTGCATATATGTCGGTGTCCGTCTAGTGCACTCTGTGTGTATGTTGTCTGCCGGTCTGGTCTGCCACATCGGGCTTATCTGCTTATTATTTACTCATTTTATTACACACGCTTCGATCATAAAACTTTATAATTATTACCAACATCTGCAACGATCTGCATTTCGCAAAGCTAACCGAATTTCTATCTTCTCTACTCTGCAACATTATAAATAATTGATGTGTTATGTATGTATGTACCTACATACCATCTTTTCTTACTTCTTGTTATATATAATTAATGCATTACTATAATAATGTATGAATACATACTTATAATAATTCTAAAGAGACTACTATATATTTTTCTGCAATACATAGGTACACATATACATACTATACATAAATACAGAACCAGAGCAAATACAAGGCAATTATTTCTTCAGCAATTAAATATAGCATGAACGAAGTAAAAGAATTTACGTAGGTACTATTTACCTAGCTGGCCAAGCCTGCTCCTTATATGGTACTGATGCTTTTGCAAAATTGGCATTCATTTGACGTTTCCTTATTCAACTTTGTACGGATAGTTAACATCTAAGATATGTACCTAACGACTAACTCAACTTTTGTGAAAATTCATGTTACTGTGTATTTAATCAGAAAAAAACTCATTAGTTCTAGAATAGATGTAGAGTGACACCAATTTCCATGTATTTCATGGGACTTACCTTACGCACATAATAATTACCTAGTTATCGATCACGTTTAGCTTTGCTTTAATATGGTTATTAAATAAAGTTGAAATGTTCATTTGAATTAAAAACAGGTCGATTATGATTGACCGAGAGGCAGCAGACCAAGCTAAAGACCACGCCCAGAGGAGTATGATTGAATTTTGTCGTAAGATATCATCTGCCATTGATGTCCATGAAGATCAACCTAAAACAGAGCATCTACTTAAAAGAATCTATGAAATATATCAAGTACTCATTACTTATTATTCGCAATAGTATTTACAGAAAAACTGTGTTAATCATTAATGCTAAAGCCAAACTACTACATACGCATTTGCTATATGATATATCGTTATTTTTATCATTATTATTATACTTTCGTATGTAAAGCAGTTGAGATTTCTTTGTATAGCAGTGTTTACCTTTTAAGCCCGACTAAGCAGGTTTTCTTATCTTTTTATCCCAGCAGCAATAATACTTGGTATCTTACAAAAGAATAGGTTAAGATACACACGTACAATTACAACTCACTTAATTGGCTACAAATTAAATTACTCGTTCTACTACTTATAAGTATTCTATCTACGCATATAACTATAACTATAACTACCTATAGGTTTGTTTTTCTCATTTATAGGAAAACTCTCGTTACAAGATGAACATATCTTCATTGAAACAGTCCGTCGAATCTTTCGCTAATGAGAACAAGACAAACGCTGATATACTCAATCGCCTCAGCAGTGACAAAGATAGCCTTAACCAACAGATTGTTCAGTACCTTACAAGTTTAGATCTTCTCAAAAGGGTATGGGCTTCCTGTGCATTCATTCTTAATGCTTTAATATACCCATTTATGATATGATCTGATACAAATAAACGTGCATCATGAATTCATAAAAATAATAAGTGCAATAATGGTACTGTTTGTATGTACTATGTGCTATTTATAGGAGAAGGACCAATTAATAACAGAGAAATCTTATTTAACAACTGAGCTTCAAGGGTATCGTGAGAAATCTTCTATTGCAAATAGAACAGTTTCAAATCTAAACGAACAAAATAGAAGTCTAGAGCAACAGTTAATTACTGTAAAAGGTAAGAGCAATAGAGCAAACCTAATACTATAGTACCTTTACCATACCAGGTATCATTCTAATTAGGCAATGTAAATTGCAAATTACCTTGACGTGACGTGAGTATTATACTTATGGTCCACTTGACTTGATATTTACCTACTCCTACTCCTCCTAATGACTTAATTGTTCTTGTTTTATGGCACTGTATAGCATAGTACGTTATTTTAAGGCTATAAAAAATTGTAATAAATATTTTCATAGATAATCTTGTCATGGCAGAGGAGAAGGGTTCCCGTTTAGAAAAAGAACTTAAGAATTTCCAAGAATCAGTCTCTATACAATTGTCAACTGGCTCCAGAATTGTGGATCCCACTCCTATGGGAATTCGAGAAAGAATTAAGGATATGCAGATAGAATTGAAAGAGAAGCAATTTGTATGAACGTAGTTAGTTATGTATTTAGTTATTAGTAATTTAATTAATTAGCAATGATTATTCTCCGGATTTCCTGTTTTCCGTAGTACAAGTACAAATTACAATATTTCCATGAAAATTAGATACTTTGTATACGATTAGCCAACTAAGTACTGACCTACCACGAAGCATTCCTTTAACCCTTGCAGTACACTATGTTCTACAAATGCGAATTATTTACAAGTTGTTCGAAATCTGAAATTCCTGTTTAATTTAGCTATAATTTAATATTTTACAGAGTCTAATGCATTTTAAGCAGTTAATTAAAACAGTTTTTAATAATTAGGGAAACGATCAGCTCCGAGAGAAAATTGGTCGCACGCAGGAAACATTAGAGAGACTGGAAAAGATGCTCGCTGATTCAAAAATGAAGCAGGATGACGCAGTGGGGGAGAAGTTCAGTTTGGCTAAAAGGCTTCAAGAAACGGAGGGTCAATTAACTACAGTTGAAATATTAAACGAAGGTCTACGAAAGGATAAAAACAGAGTAATATAATAATCATATTCGATTTCTAGTTGTTAAGTTTTATTATTGTGGTATAACATGTAAAACTCATGTAATGGTACCTAATTCTCATCTTTATTTTAACAGTTCATGCAATTTTTAGAGCAAATAGGAAATATAATGGGTTTAGACGAAGTGTCTAGAGAATTAGGATTTGATTTGCAAACGGATGCCTTAGTAGCGAGGTCAGAACAGTTGGCAAAACTTGAAGGAGATCGTCTTGCGGATAAGGTAGGTATTTAACTGTAACAAGAAGATATTTTAGTACAATAAAAGTAATTAATTAAATTTTATATTCCTATTAATAAATCATATTAAGTACTACTTTCTCATAAAAACGTCTTGTTAAATGGTTAAATACCTCATTATAGACGGCAACTGTATACCAACTGCAAAGACGTCTTCGGACACTTAAAGAGCAAGTTGAAAAGAAAGATTTGCATCTGGACATGCTGCGAAAGAAAATAATGGTACTGGAAGAAAGTGTCAAGTTAAGAACAAGTCTAGAGCTGGAAAGGGACGAAGCATACTCTAGGTCTAAGAAACTCATGAAACAAGTTGAGAGGAATGAATTAGATTTAAAGGAAACTAGAATCGGTCTTAAAGATCTAAAATCGCAACTTGCTGATGCAGCCGAGTATAAGGTATGTGTGATTTGGCAAATTAATGTTTTGCTGCTTTTTGTACATTCATATTATTATAATCATTCTAATATCTACAGAACTACTTAATAAAATTCTTCTATTCATATGTAATGTATGCTTATCTTCCTTTAAACTAGATAATAGCTTTGGAGAGAGCAAGGAAAATTGAGGAGCTTGAAAGGAAATTAAACGATATGGAGTTACTTCGTGTGAAATATAATCGGAAGGTTAATTTTTTGAAAGACCAAGTGAAAATTAGTCGGGAAAACACTACTCAGGAGAGGGATTTGAATGATCATGCCTTTCAGCAGCTCAGTCAAGAACTTAACGCTACAAAGAAGAATCTGATGGAAGCGACCCGCAGAGAAGCACAGGTTTATAATGCATTTAATTCTAATTAATTTTTATCAACAGGAAATTAAAACGTTTGTTTCTTATTTATTTACAGCTCCTTAATCTTAGAAGTATGGTAGGAAAAATTCTTGGGATAGATTGGACGAAAACCATAGTGCCTGACTATGAAATGATTTCTAAATTAGAAAAAATTGTGCAAACGAATCGCGAATTTGCACAGGTATCTAGAAAACTCTCGGATAGTATTAAACAGATTCCTAAACCTGATTCGGACTCTCCCCGTGATAGTTCGGACGATATTAGACAAGCGGAACGTGACATTATCAGAAGAAATGTGTAGTATAGACGAACTAATAATATGTATTATTTGCATTTAAATACCTATGCATAAATGTGGGGTATCTACGCATTAATATTGAAAAAACGCTATACCAAATCTTCTCTCTGGACCGGAAATGCAACTGCCTGCAAAATTTTATGATTATTAATCCTACTTGCTGCGTAATAACATTCTTAATGCATGCCAATTAAGAAATGGTCAAGCTTTCAATAAACTTATAAATGTAACTTATTTGTATAAGCTTATAGTAAGGAATGCCTAAAAATACTGCCTAGCCAGCCTTAATAATATTTAGAGTACAAAACAACGAATGCGAAACCGAACTCGGAATATCCATGACCATCGTGACATTATGATA
>JAQFYC010003420.1:0-20835 GCA_034694165.1 Tomocerus mixtus
GATTGTTCTTTCCTATTCATTTACATACATTATTAGAAGACAAAGGAATTCTAACTAATATTCAATACATAGGCGGGTGGATGGTCGCTTGTGCATGTGCATACAAAGCTCCCTTACAGTATGTATAGGTTGGCTTGACTGTGAGAGAAAAGCACTTGAGCTGGCTGTGAACATAACTCTGATTTAATTGGTGCACATCGTAGATCCCGCATTTCTACAGTACGTAAACACAGAAATCCTAAGCAGCACCAAAGGATCCTAAATTCCTCAAGAGAAGGAAACTCAAACTCAAAGAAGATATCTTATTACTTACTTTACTTTACTTGTTGTATCTACGGTAGTCGTAGTGTGTGCATCTGTCTCAACTCGGTAGTGCAGTAGTGTTATATTGTGCACATAGGAACTGACAAGTAGCTACTACAGTACAGTACCCATATACTCTGTGAACAGAGCACAAAACGGTTAAATACAAAACATTTCTCTATACGATAGTAAAACACTAGAGAGGAAGATTATATTGCTTTTTCACAGTGTTCCTCGAGATCCTAAGGTTCTTCCTATGTATTTCCGTATGTATTAGAGTATTCAAGGCTAGAGCTATGCTAAGCTAAAGTGGAAAGCACAAGAGAACACATAAAGTAAATTCAGTTCGCAAAGATGCATTACATTAGATTATGTAACAGTGGATAGAAGAGGAGCAGTGGAACACAAGAAGAGTTAGCAAAAGAAGGGAAGAGACTGACATGAAGAGATATAATTCCCAGAGGACAATTAGAATGAATAAAGGCGCTCAGTTTATTTTGACGCTGACAGTGCTACGGCACTATGTAATCGTGACACTTACTCCTACTGTATATTTAACTTATATACTACATAGATATACAACCCACATCACACCACATTGAAATACTTGCTAAAATTTGCCAGCTACAAGCTAAACTTCTGGGAACTACATAATAAGTATTAGTATATGCAGGTAGTACTTTACTTGCTATATAAATTTATGCTCTATTCTAATTCTCGTCTATGTAACTGTGAAACAGTTCGAATTCGACTCTGGCTCTATCACAATGAAAATTTTCTTCTACTATGACCGTAAATGTAGTCCAATCCCAATGCAATCCAATCCAGGAGTAGATTCCAAAGTTTCCAAGAATAAATGTAGTATTGCCATTACTATTACTATCACTCACTCCGTTAACGTTATACACTTAGGATTACATACTACATACATAATAATAGTTATACAATAAAGTGCAACGTAAAGGGTAGAGAGTGGAGTAGATGAGACTATCACAATTCCAATGCCAAATGTTTGCACTGTTTTTGACTGGAAATAGACGCTGCTCCTACTTTATGGACAGGAAGAAACTGAATGGAATGAAAATTCGTGCCTCGTGTCTGGCTTCCCCTTTCCTTTGGCTCTGCCCGTAATTTTCTGTTATCAATTGGCTTGGTCATGGAATTTTTCCAAACCTTATTACCATTATGTTATACTGTATAGTGTATAGTAGTTATTTTCAGACAATAGAAGATCACATTCTTCCCATTCGAATTCCAAAGAATTATATAAAGTAGGTGGAGGTGGTGGGTTGGATTGGAAACTATAGAAACTATAAATGGAACAGGGATATACAAATACAGATAGGAGCAATAACTTATAAAGAGAGTTCCTTGCCCTTACGTACTTCTCTGACAGTGTGTACATATATGTACATAATGTACACAGAGATTGAAGGGCAAACAAGGCCAGGCTATGCCACGCCAGGTCAGATACTTTTTCTCCTCAAGAGCACTTCACACGGCATTCGTATTTGTATCCAGCCACTAACCAACCAAATGGACAGAGAGCATCTCTCTTGTACATATTTACTATCTGCAATCTATTGTAAATGGTTAGTTTTGGTTACACGGTTACATTTAGTGTCCTCCAATGTATATAAATAACTGTTACGCATGGGAGATCCCAAAAGGGGGAAATACAGAAGAGACACATATAGAAATACATACTAAATTGACTACTACCATTGAATGTATGTTGTAGGCTGAAGTCAAGTCCGACCAGACCACTAACTGAATTAAGTTAAGTAAAGAAAGGACCAACGCAATAATGCAATGTATACAAAACATATATCTACAACAGACGTGTATCTGTATTGCTATTTACAATTATATTGTGCTGACCACGCTACGCTATAGCTACATACTATAAGTACGAAGGTCCTATATATGTTAAAGAATCGGCAGAATAGGATACAAAACAAACTGAAAAAAACAATCTTATGTACTTTCACACCAAAACGGAGGAAGAATACAAAGTGCAGTTTAAATTGCATTACAGTTCAGTGTCTAGGTAGCCGGTAGTGTGGTGCCGGTAGGTCTACTTACTTTCCCTGGAAATAGCTACCTGCTGGAAAGAGATAAATAAATGCATGCCATTCCTTTATACAATTTACGTACAATGTATAAGTAGCCTACTAGATTGCATAGTCGTGATATACACTTAAGGATGTACATGTGTAACGCAATTCGCTGTATAAGTTATAAGGAGATGGTATAAACTCTTTAAAGGTTACAGTTAGAGACACGACTTGACAAAATAGACAAAATGTACTCCCTACTATAGGTATATGTAGGAGTATTATCTGTACCTAGGTTAAAAAAGTCTTTTACCTTGAACATAAATAATTGATAGGCCATACTATAGTTATATCTGTACATAAATACTTAAAAGTATACCAGTCCATACTGAACATGTATTTAAGTGTAAGTGGTTTAGTTTTAGTACCTGTATATAATGTGAGTGCACATTTACTGGTATGCATTTCCCTATAGAATGATACAATAATAGTAAGTTGAAAGCAAAAAGTAGATATTTCTTTGTGAAAGTATTCAAGAAAGTGAGATATCAAAGCTTTTGCTACTACATTACGTTACATTTCCCCTTCCTCAATCTCTTCTGTCACCGTTAGTCACCGAACGTATGGCACGGTAAGCATTTCCACTCCACGCTACACTTATTCCTTAAGTTAAGACTACTGCTCCTACTGTTGTGTTACATTACATACATTTTACTTTACTTCTTACGTTTTACTTGTGGAGTATTATTTTTCCTACTTCAGTTCACTTGCTTTCTTTTCTTCTCTGTATCATGTAAGTATTTAGAGATAAAACGCTCTCTCCCTCCTTTCAGTCCTTTTGTACTTTTCCGGGTTTGTTACTGTAGTGGTAGACTATGTAATGTAAGTTATGCTTTGGTACAGAAAGCCAAGTCAAGTCTGTTGGCCTGAACTGTTGGGCATTGGTTTAGTTTAAAAAGTTTAAATACAAAGTATCAATGTTAAAAAATTTCAATTTATTTGTCCCTAAATTGTTGAAATATTATTTGCAATGTGCATCGCCAAGCTAATTTTCAGTTTGCTTTCAACATTATTTTACATCAATTTAACAATGAACAATGTAAGACAAAAATTCTGGACGACGGCGACCTAATGTCAATATGTATAGGGAAAGATGAAAGCTGTAAATTTTTACCAATTGGCTCCATGCAATGTAAAAATGAGATTTCGAAAAAAGTATAGCATTACTAAAATAGGATCAGGGATGTAAATTAGTATTATTTTTCATAAAAAGTGCATTTGACATTAATTGGCAAGACATGAGCAAGTACCTGCTGAAAGAAATGTATCTTATGGCAGTATTGTTTTATTTTCTATGCTAAATACAACAGGAACAAAACAGGGATGATTATTTCAAAATTCAGCTTTGATAATTTTTAAAAAATGACGAAATATTGAAATACTGTACTTCTTTCCGTACTACTTACGATGAAATCTTGCAAAGCAGCAATGGCAGACTTAAAGAGAGTCATACTCAAACATTTTTTTCACTTACCTTAAGTAAAACTTCTAAGTAAAAGCGTTGTTAGGGTAGGTTACATTCGAGTGAAAACCTTCTTGCTTTTGCTTTGACTACGTTCATGCAACCTGACTCCAATTTTCAACTTGTTTCTTTCAAGTAGGTTTCATTTTTTCTTGCTTTCGCCTTTCCCTTTATTTTTCGCTTTCTTTATTCCCTTGTCTTACTTTTACTTTACGTTGATTTGGTTTGGGTTGACTTTGAGTTTAGAAGAGCTCCCCTCTTTTCTCCAGACCACATTTCTTCTCTAACAAGTAACTGCTCTTTGTAGTTGCAGAAAGTAGAATAGTTACTAAATATATTGTTACTATTGCCACCGTACTGTGATGTGATGGAGATGAAATCCAATTCTAGAGAAAAAGGAAAGCAACAGAATGCTGTAACCCTTCAATGTGCTCCACCTGCCATGCCACTATGTACTGCAGTTGTCTTGTCACTGTCTTGTCGGGTTCTTTTGTTTCCTCTATAAGTATTCCTACTGCAGATACTAGTATGTATAAGCATAATATGTCGCTTATTGTCAAAATATTATTCACCGAATATTTTATTTTACCTTTCCCCTATTCACACTCGAAACTTTTGCTTCAATAAACACAAGTTGATACATTTTCACAAGATTATTTGACTTTTGTCCTCCTAACTTTCACCTGAGAATTTAATAAAGAGTTCTTTCAACATTTACCATCTCTCCTACATATAGACAGTCTGTATAATGCAGTAATATTATCCGAGTCTTCTGAGTGAGTTCAAATACCTCGTAAGTGTACCTCACTCACCCACAGTAATGTATTTATGTATGCATTCACTTTGTGGGATTCCTTCCCCCTGCAAACTCGGTTTTGATTTTTTTGGTGAACTTGACTTCACTCTCAGCTGTGCGACAGCTTGCTGCTCCTGTCATTGCAATTCCTTTGATTTTAACCTCAAATTGAAAGAAGTTTTCACAGCAAGTGTGCAACCAACCGAAAGCATAACTCTAATGTCTAACCCTATATTAAATACCAGAGGTATGCCAAAAATAAATGCAGTATGTACATATATTTGGATCCAAAAATATCTGATAACCAACAGAAAATGGTTTATTGATCGAGTGTTCAATGTACTTCGTACAAACTTACTATAAATAGATACAAATTGTATTACGGAATGGTTCATGGTGAGTTCATTTCCATTAATTCTCTTCGTCAAGATGGATGCTCAACTTTATGTAGGTGGATTGGATACTCTTCCTAAGGATATTAAATTATGAGAGATTGATTGCACCCTACCCACGCAAATTATTGCAGGCCTCCACTTACTTGATATCCAGTTCTTATGAACAACTACGGCCTTGCTACAAGGAAAAGTAGTATTATCGTCTTAAATTACATATTTATGTCGGAGATGTATACAAATCGATTTGTAGATAAATGTTCAGCACAGTATGACATCTGATAAGTAGTACAGTTCAGGCCAGGCTTTATTGATCAACATAATATCATTAGCATAATATACAACAAACTACAAATAGAACCAATTTATTGCCGTCTTAGAATGAGCAGAAGTGTCATTGTATTGTACTCCTTTGATTTGGCAATGGATTTGCACTACTTATTTATACAAGGTAACATTCAGGGAGATAGATGGTAATTAATAATGGCTTATTTTTAATGGCACCATGTAAAAACTTACTTTGCAATAATTTTTTAGACTTATTTTACCATAACTGTATTCATTTACCAAAACAATGTCCAAATACCATAAAAATGGGAATCGACCGTATAAAAACTTATTTACCATAAGTTTAAGCAAAAATACCTAATGAAAAACTATTTTGACCATAATTTTGCGCTAAATATCTATATTGTGTCCTATTACAGTAATTAGATTTTAAAGGATAAAATATTTAGGTGCCGTAAGAGTGGTTCAATTTAATAGCTAATTAATATGTATATTTCAGTTGTGATGATAAGAATTAAGTTTTTTGTGGTAAATGTGGTGTTGTGATATTTTAATGTTTAATATTACATATTGGTTTATCAGATAGTGATTATCTTAAATAGAAAGAAAATATCCGTCTCAGCAATATAAAGTAAGGGCAAGAGCTGGTTAGATGGGATTCCTTAAGTATTTACTATAATGCTGTGCTATGCTAACTACTGTAGTGGAATATCTTTCCATTCTCCGAGTTTGCTTTGAATTGAATGGCAATTGAGACGAGATGAGACTCACGGAATGCCATGGCATTGGCATTGGTTCCTCTTCCTTTCCTCCTTTATGTATGTTTTTATGTAGTGCTATTATTACCAGAAATTGTGATACGCTTTTCACTAAGGACGATAATACGTACATAAGTAAGAGCGAAAGAGGAGGCAAAGGCACTCTTCTTTTTAACGTTACGAGTACGACTATGACTATTGAACCGTATGTTCTTTCAGGTTTCTCTTCCATCCATCCATTTCCCTTCTACTTTCTCCTACACATCTAGATTTCTATTCTATTGAAAGGTAGAGAAGGAGCTCCCTCTTCTCCAAATAAGATTTTGAACGCGTTTGATCTCTTTTATTACTTTTTTGATATCCAGCCAACATTCTTTCCTTTACTTTTACTTTATCTAATACTTGCGAATGCTTTCCCATGTATACATTCACAATCACAATCAGCTGAACAGAAGAGATCACCCAGGCCAGGCCAGAGCCAGACTCTAAGCAAGCCTTCAAGGCTATGGTTTTCCAGGTTTGGTTTAACTGGGGAATTGTACTATTTATACGACCTGGTTTGGTGTGGTGTGGGTTTAGCCAAAGACAGACCAAGCCAGAGCAGACGATGTTGTAACTATCTGTAAGAACTCTTTCCTGTGCTTATTGTTAACGCAGCATGTACTTTCTCCAATGTACTACAAGTACCGTACACAAAATCTACAACGTATGAATCCACTTTCTTCGGGAAAAGCTTATTTTTGAATCATGTATATCTTTCGGCGTATATAACGTAGTATATATATATGACGGAGCTACCTTTGTAGTTTGTAGGGAATTTGCTATTCTCAATAGCCGAAAACCCCGTTCCCAGAAAGAAACGGGACCCTTTGTGTGTGTGGAAGGTTAGAATCCTATAAAAGATTCGGGAGGCATTAGTATAACTACTGTGAAATGTGAACCGTAACTAAAGGGCGCAATGCCTTCCACTTTTATGTATAGCCATTAGATAGTACATTACATAAGAACTAAGAAAGTATAGAGCTAAAGCAGAGCCTTTGGTTACAGCGTAGATGAAAGGCTAAACCTAAACCTTGTGCTTTGAACTTTCTCCCTTTTTTATAACGGAACTCTTGAGTCCATTTATTATATTAGCTCCCCAATAAATTCCCTCCTTGTCAATTTGGTGGCTGTTGTAGAAATTCATAGTTTTTATTACTCATAGTGAGCCCATTTCCGACCGTAAATTTTCCAAACAACCTTTCACTAACTTAATCTAGGAACCATATGTTACGCCTTGTTCTATCTATTTTCCCTTATTTTCACTCCGTTTTTCATACGTCATCCCAAAATGGATTCATTTATAGATAAATGTTTTAACTCACTCTCCCTCGAAAAACAATCCATAATTTTCTTTGCTTACAACAAAACACTACACTATATATCTACGTTTACGTCTGTATTGTGTTGTGTTTCTCTTATAGCATAAATAGATTCATTACTTACAAATTCTTCTCCGTAGTTAGTTATGGTGACACTTAAAATACTATTTCTCAAGTCAAGGCTCACAAATAAGAAAGTGTCACCAGAGAATATTCCTAAGGAAAATAAATAAGAAAAGTTCTGCTTTCTCCTTCTATTTATGTAGAGTATAAGCAGTACAAGAACAAGAAAAGTGTTCTCTTGTCTCTGCATCTAAATCTTACTTGCATGAGTTATAAAACAAAAAAAGGATGTGTAAATTAGCTGCAGGTAGTAGCTCCGAGTTTTTCTACTTACGCAGTAAGTAAGAGCAAAAACTAAAAAGACAAGAAAGGGATTCGGGTGCCATTTTCAGTTTTGCTTGTATGTATATAGTGCAAGTAAAAGTAAGCTTTGGGTTCTATATCTGTTTGGTACCACAGTAGTTAGCTAAAATGCAGACTACATCTTCTATTAACAGCATAGTAGTAGTTTTACCTATAAATCTTAAGAAATATGACCTTGTGGTGAGTTTTCTGGAATGAAGTGAAGAAGTGCTGCAAAATGCAAATAGAAAAGGCAATATATTTAGGAATTACTTATTACAGGCAGAATGGTTTTAATGAAATGGATCTCCTCTCTATGGTGCTATTTGCAGTAACAATTTATTTAGTTGAAGCAGGCTTTGGATGCTATACCGAATCTGTGGACAAGTTTATTCCCATATAGCACAGTGCTAGTCTGCTAGTGCTAAGTAATCTATTTGCCAAGGGCATTACTCATGCAGGAAATACTTATAAAATAGTAGAGAACCTACTAAAGTGTAAATAGAGGAGTGTAGGTGTAATGTAAGGTATAATGTTTATGTACCATTTTCCTTCCTTGCTTATTGCCGTAAGGAAAATATGGAATTGAGTAGGTGAAACTAAACTGTCTGGGACCGAGAACTAAAATCTTAAGCTTTAGCCTCGCTCCATTGCTGTGTTATGTAAAGTAAGCTATTCTCTAGACTCTCGTGAACATTCAGCTGATGTGAGTGAAAAATTCTTTTTGCACAGGCTATTTTGGTGTGAGCGATGCCGACGTGGTTTTACGAGAGGATGAGCCCAGTTCTAATAAGAGGCAGCAGCAACATCTACGCAGACAAATACAGCATCATCCCTTACGGCACTACAACAAGGTATGTAAAAATATTCTTTTTTTCAGCTCAACTGTTCACTATACGGGTAGAGAGCACAATTTAAATATTTTACACCTCTATGTACCTAGGGTTTATATTGTGTAAGTACATTAAAGCTGTGTGATACAGTATGAGCCACTACGAAATTGATATAAGAGAAAATAGTACACAATTATATTGTGCTTTCTCTTCACGGAACTTTTTTTTGCAAAAAAAAAATTGCGTGATACCTAAGACTGATTGGCTATTTGTAATGTACTATAAATTGGCTACTTAAGCACTGTGAATACAGCAACTATTTTTTTCCACCTATTTATACTATTAGTATATTAGTGACGAATTCTGTAGATACTAACTCAATGAAGTACATTAAGGAAGAACAATTATGAAGCATTTTTGTAGGTAGTAATTACTAAAAGGCTTTAACTTTAAATTATTCGCTTATTATAATTCCCACCTTGAAGGTTTATAGGTCTTCTACAGAAAAGTCTCTGGAATTTACAATATAAAAGTGAGATGGGAACGATATTGCGGTTTTACTCCTATTATTTGTATACATAGGCTCGTAGTGGCTGAGAATGGATATCCAGGTCCCTGTAGATCTGTATCTTAGAAATCTAGTCCTTTTACCAACTTTAACCCTTTCTGTCATCCTGTAGGTTTTTATGGGAATGTGCAATGCTAAACGAATTCGCAAACTTTTCATTTGGCACAACAATTTTGGCATGAGTTGGTTTGGATGGGATGGCAGGCAAGAAAGGCGAACGAACAGCTCGCCCCATTGCATCGTCTCTCTTCCCTTCTTTCTGCTTTGCCGACTTTCACTCTCCTAGCACATTTTTCTTGAGTTGAGACCAATTTTACTTGCCTCTTGTAAATATTTTCTTCTTATAGGTATGTACGTACATCTGTACTTTTAAGATAACACTAGACATATCATAGGTAGTATTACCTTTAGCTCTGTATGTACCTTATGTAGTTACGTTCAGAATAAAATAATATAAGGAAACCGCAGCGCGATCGTCTGTGCTAGATTTTATTGGGCATGGCATCTTATTTCATGTTTAAGTATGTATGTAGGCATAAGGCCCTACGAAAATGTACCTCCATATATGTCGTAGAATAGAGCTAGTGCTAGTGACGTGACTTAGTGTTGTACATAGTAACACAGTGTAGGACATAGGTAAAAGTTCCTTCTTAAGAAAAAGTCTGCACTAACATAACAGTTCTGTTTAGTGTAGGTATATTATTTAATATTGTATAAATGTGGTTTAGGCTATCTAATATTGCGTATGTATACTTTTTATGTAGGCACCGCTTGTGCTAACTAAGCTTATACATTTACATAGACTGCAGCAACAAAATCTAATAATACTACAACATAGTTGAGTTGACTTTGACTCGGAAGTATTATTACACTGATATACTTCAGGGACCTTGTCCTGGTCTGGTCTCGGTCTCGTTGCAAAGAAAAACTAACAGAGACACGTTCACGTAGGCAAGAAAATCCAACATCCAACACACCGTCGGTATTTTATGTTATGAAGTGTTAGCTTACAGTTTTCTTGTAGGATTCCTCCAGTCTCTTCTTTGCTTTCTGGTTTTGGGTTGAGTTGGCTTGTCTTTCTCCGAGACGCTTTGCTTTGACTAGCTATAGCTATTCTACTTCTCCCGCTTTAATTCTGTTCTGGTCCTGGTCTGGTCTGGCCTGGTATTTTCTGGCATTCTGGTCTAATGCCGACAATACTCTCCCATGATGATGCTAGCAAATATTATTATCGAACCTGTCTGGCTCTCCTTTGGGGCATCCTAAATATTTCCAACTTTCTTCTGTGAGCTTTCACCTTGTTCAGTTTAACATGACATGCTGTAGCACACTAACATTGCAAAGCATACCATCCTTGGAGGACATAACATTTAACTTGGTCGCTACACAATGGAATTTAATGGCACATTACATTGCACAATATTATATTTAGGAGATACTTATATAGTCTGGTACCTTCACAATTTCTTTCCTTATGGTATGCTAGGGCACATTTATCCTTCTTCCTAAGTCACTTTAGCATTTCCCAATGGTACTCTATACCTACTGCAGCTAATTTAATATTTCTGTACCTTAGTAATTGTATATGTCGTAGGGACATCATATCTCTCTAATAAAAATAAGAGAACTACTTCCCTAGTATGTGGGATGCCAACAAAAGGCTACGACTTGTGTACTTCTGTACATTCAGATGCATTTATACCCTAATTAAATGTTAGCATCGATTTTCATAACTAAATAATTTAAAATGCTGATATCCTTGCAAGGTAAAGTTTCCTTTCTGGGATTGGACTGTAGATACATGCAGATAGAAAGGGAATAAGTGAACAAAAGTGGTCTCCACTTACGCAGAATTATTTATACTTGACTTTGACTACGTAATAATGTTGGGCCTGATTGTTGTTTCTGTTCACTTACTTACTTACTTAACACTAGTATCCTTCTCCTACTGTGAGAAAGGGCTATAAAGAGTCGAAACAGAGCAATAAAGTGTACTATAGCATGTAGTTACGCTCATTGCAAATTGCACCTGCAGTAGTAATAGTATTAGAGGGATAGCCAATGCAATCCAAGCGAAGCGGATCCACTAGATCTTTTTTGTGAAGAAGAAACTTGAAAGAAAGGACTAATAGCAGTAAGTGCGTCAGTAATTTAGACAACGTAGGATTACACTTTCACCATCGCTCATTCGGCACACGCTACGTGGAAGGGATTACCTTTTCTAAAGCAATCGGTTGACATTGATGTGTTGACCGCAAAGAGGAGCCATGCCAGACTAGGACTAAGGACAGGACACAAGAGAAGATTTGCTACTTATTTCCCATTCGTATAAATACTAGTAGAAAGAAAACACTTGCTAGTACTATTTCTACACATCTCGGGGATACAAAGAGTAGTAAATATGTTTCCCATGGCAAGGAAGATTGCCCGGTTGTTTTCTATACAATACTTTCCTATTTAGTACATACAGTATACGTTTATAGAGAAAAGCGATCTGATGTCTTCTTACGGGAAACATGCAATTTAACTTAAGCCTGCACAAAAATACATAGTAATGTAAAGTGTAACTGTAACCGTAGCCGTAGCTTCTCTCTTTATGTACACTTAAGTACATATATTACACATTGTGATCTGATCTCTTACGGTCTCTGCTCTTTTCTTCTTCCTACATTATACACTATACTCATTTACCTGAAATATAGAATATACTAGAAGAGTTTGTATATTTGGCCCTTTCGTTCAGATAAATAGATGACAATTTGTGTTGTAAGTAGAAATGTAAGGAGTTGTGTCGTGTCGTGTTGTAAAGAAGAGAATCAAAGGCCAGTGTAGCGTGGCTGGCTAAAAGGCTGATTGTGGGAACAAGAACAACCCGCGGGAACGAATCAAGGAGATCAGACCGCAAACAAAGATGCGTACAGTGCACACATACACTATACCTCCTTATAATATGTACATTATATCCTAGCTAAAGATACGGATAGTCAACAAAACATGATCACATATATATCCCTAGCAAGTAAGAAAGTAAATGGCAAAGTAAGTCCTTCACATATATGTAGTACAGTATTACATTCCATTCTCCATTAGCGTGTCTTCTCTGCTCCAAAGTAAAAGTGTGTGGGTTGATGTGGTGTATTTTACTTTGTAACTTTTTGTCCATTTGTCCATATAATAGTAAAAGAGGGCACAGCGGGATGTCGTGTTTATTGTTTAAGAATATATATTCCTTTTATACAAGAGGGAACGTAGGTACAATGTGGATCGTGGCATTACATTAAATATCGTGAATATATAGAGTAATGATACAAGAGACTAGAGACAGTTTGTGTGCAATCCCATATGGAGAAAGCAGTCACTTGGTTCAATATATTTGTTTTTACAGTAGGATGCCATGCAAGCAAGGAAACCTTAGTAAATAGATAGGATCCAATACGATTTCAATCCTAGCAAGTCAAGCAGTTACACTTACACTAACTAAACAGCCACCAGAACCAGAAAATCCCGCTGTTGTATGGTGAAAGCCTATGGAAACCGAATGGAATCGCGTTTTATCTTTTTATTCGCTTTCTCCAGCGTTTTTTCTGTGGAGGATTCGTTATCCGGTTGCCATATGTATATATGTGCATTGGTTTTGGGCTTTGGATTGTTCAGCTACAACTTAGAACTCTTACACTTGTGAGTGAGCTAGCAGGCTTGCATCAGATGATGAGAGATGAGGATGAGGATGAGACAAATGCAAGAGGGGAGTGATGGGATGTGGATGCTAGTTTCTATCTGGAGAATGAGTGTAACAACTTTATTGCAACCATAATGGGGAAATCCCAAGTATTGTATCACAATAGAACAAGCAAAGCAAAGTAAAGCACAGATGTACTTAGGTACTCGTAAGTAACTTTTATCTAAAGCTATATTATTGCAAGGGAGAGTTATGTAACAGATAAACAAGTGTTGTGTACTATTTATATGTATATAAATTATATAAATAGTAAACAGGTACCTAAGTATGTTCGGAAAGGGACAAGACAAGGACATGATGATGTACCAGTAGATAGTAGGTATAATTTGAGCTAAAGCTAAAGCTAAGCAAAGCTACTTATATAATTTATATGTGTAGTTGAGCATTGAACATTGAAGAAGGGAAAAGGGAATGATAGAGTTTTGTTTGAGTGGAGGAGCTACTAGATGTGGATTTGGAATCGAATGGACTGGAAGCTAAAACCGCAGGCTTGATTGCAACTTCAGCCTGATGAACAATTGTGTCAAACAGAGGAAAAAAAAGGAAAGAGATTAATGGCACTTGAACCGGGTGACCCCTAAGGAATTCTTTGCAACTCTTAATCAAAGGAACTTTTCATTAGCAATTCCCTTGGTTAACTTAACTTGAGTTCGATTCCGTCTTTTCCATACATTACTTACTTTCCCTACGTACAACTACAGATAGACAAGACAAGAAGAGTGAGTGAAACAGCACTTTAGACTTACAAACTCTATTACGACCAAATCTCCTCCACTTCTTTCACTCTTTATTCCTTTCTTTTCATTTCTTTCGTGGCACGGCCTCGTCTTACTTATTCCAACTTGTCTCTTTCTTCCTTTTTATTTTAACTTTGGCTTCAACCAGAACGAGCTAAAGTGTCACTTCAATTCAAACAGTCCTGCCGGACCTACTAACTCAATGCAATTCATTTCTTCAATCTATTCACTTCTTTTTTATTCTTCTTACACTACATTAGATACTGCCTACCGACATAAAGGTACTCCCTCCTAGATTTGTAAAACTTTATACATAGGCATATCTCGCATTATGTATCGATAACTTATCTGTATAGCTTTATAACATTGATTTTTTATCAACGCTAAATACTAACAGCTTTTTCTTACCTTCCATACCCGCATTGCCCTGAAAATATATAAAATATCTAGTAAACTATAGTAAAACAGGTATATCCTGACAAATAAGGAGAAATCTACGACAGTTGACATTGATGTCTAATGTTCGGAGTCATGTAAGTGACCTTTCTTCGAAAAAATCCAGTTCTTACTTAAGCGTGACTCGCTGCAATTTCAAAACTGTTATATTATATAGATACTGCTAACAGTTCTGTATTCAATGATTAGTTGGCAGATTGGCTTCGTCTTCGGCTTTGAAAAAAATTTGGCACTTTTCGACTTCTATCTTTATAGGACTATACAGTTATCTATCTGGAGTAATACACATGTGGCTAAATGAACTCCCGAGCTTAAACTCTATATAAATGTCATGACTTTTCAGTCCAGGAATGAAATCCTATGCTTCTATAAAATAAAGTATAAAGAAAAAATTTGGGCTTGGGTTGAAAATACTTACTATCAGTGAATCTATAGTGAGACAATGGTATATGTATCATTATCACTAAATATAAGTCTACTAATAGTAATAGAGAGAATCCAAATCCAAAGGTCTATAAAACGAAGGAATAAGGCCAGACGCAGACCAGACCAGGCGAGGCATTGATAGCGGGAAGTGATGGGATGTGATGTATTGCACATAGTCACACTCTCACACGCAGAGTTATCAAATTACCTCACTATGGTAAGTACTTCTGTTATGTGAGTGCGTTGCATTTGCCATTCTCAATAGTCGACTTTGACTGAATTGAACTTTTACATGCTTCACACCCAAATTGAAGGATTTCTCGCATCAATGAGAGTTTTCAAAAACCCAAATAGTTCTCCGTACATCACATCACCATAAAAAACTACATACATATGTCAGACAGTTACGTAACGTATTTTGTACCATAGGGGAAGCCCAAGTTGGTGTTATATTGGAGGAAGCCCATGTGCATTGCATTCGCGCTTTCGTGTCTATTCATCATTATTGAGTGATATTGCCTACACCCTTTAGCCCCTAAGACACTATTTTACAGTCTAATGGTGGCTTTTATCCTGAGGACCGCTCGCACTCCTTCCCACATCTCTTGCGAATACTAACTGTCCTTATAAACAAGAATTCTACCTCTGTCCAACACAAAATCGACTTAATATTTTCATATTATTATTCATTAGTACACTTATTTCTTAGGAAAGCTGCTGTAAGTTGGTAGGTACAATACAATACGTCTGCATTGATCGATGCAATATTTTTTCTTGTTGACTTAAAATGTACATCTTTTCTTAGGAAAATCACACTATAAAGTGTCAGGGAAGGCATCCCAACAAACATAAGCTGTTCTTGACTTAAAAATAACATGTTTTCTAAGACACAGATCATTCAAGGCAATATATTCAGATAAAGGAGACGCTAATGGCTCTTAGGAGGAAATGACTCTAACACCCAAAGGGAATAGGGACGTGTATAGCTTATATTGGAATGTTTCACCTCATGACCCCGATTTGTTCCGCATTTCTGACTCCTTCACTCAGTTTTGTCCTTTTCTCCAATTGTTCACTCCTTATTACACCATTGTGTCTTATTGCGAAAGCTCTGTGGCATAAGCACGCGGCATTGCCTTCTAAAAGGTTAATGCTCTATATCTTTGTCTATCATTATACCATATTAACTCTAAGTTAGACCGATAAATATAATATAAAGTGTATATAGCCACATCCTCACCTTACCTTTATATATATTATTATATTATATTAGATAGTAATGTAATAAGAATAGGAAGAAGAAAAGTGAAAAGCTCATTGTCACCAAATGGAAGTCAAAGGGCATTGTTAGCAGATAATATTACTCGTGTTTCCACGGCAGTTTTCCCCTTTACTAGTAAAATCCGACACCCGACCTCAATCTTCTAATTTCCTCTTAAAAGCAATTCCACGCTAGGATGAAACATTATTAGTGCGTGCATCAAATTGCCATCGTGTGCTAAAGGTGCACAAAATGTAATTGAGTTACCAACTAGTATCTTTAGTATAGTACATAGATTGTATTTATTATTATTAGGTAACTCTGCACATATTGTAGGTATTCATCCTTTTAGTAGAGCACTTTACCCTTCTATATCGTATTACATTGAAGGAAATAGGGGACCTTACTCTTGTTACCGATATATTTATCAAGCGACAGGCATTTGTAATTAAGGTATGACAAGACAAGTAATAATAAGAAGAGATGCGATGCGGAAGTTGATTCATTTTCGGCTTCCACTATGCGAGTCAGCGTTATTATCCAGAGTTATACTATTATTAGATGATTATTGCTATATATCCAAGAGTTAATAAGCTTAGAAGGTACTTACATAAGGGAAACAATGTGCGATGTGCTTTTCTCATTCTCTGAAGAACACTGAAACAGAAAATATATTATGATGACTTTTTTCTTCCCTTTAGGATGAAGGGAGCGTGACGGGGAGAGTGAGCGGAACGGAGGACGCAGACCAAAGGAATAGTGACGTTTGGCTTGATGAATCAATGTGGGAACAGATTGTCATTCGTGCTCTGGCTAATCCTACAGAATGGGTCCAATTACGACAAGCTCTTGGTATGTCTCTTCCATTTCCTCTTTCGAACCATTTGTTACAATATACACCTTTATATCTGTATTAGTATTATATGGTACTGTTTTAGTACTACCTACTGGCTCGTGTGAACTTTTTAGCAATTACTGCGCAAGAAAAATGCAAATACATACTTTTCTACAAACATTATATAAAATTCTCAGTAATCTACTTGGATGCTCTAATTAAAATTAAATCTTTTATTCTAATGTATAATTTGGATGCAATCAATGTAAAATGTATCATTTCTGATTATAGATCTAACTGTATATTTAAGGCAGATTGTGGGAATGTAATAGGGTACAGAGTACATAGTTCTTTAACATTACTGTACAGTTATCTCGTACACGTTATTGCTGAAATAAATTACTGAATTAGCGAATTTATAGTGATGACTAGGATTTGCAATGTATTGTAGGGGTAATATACACGTGTAGCTAAGTATACTGTATTTTATATGAATTTTGTACACGTGACTACGAGTGTAAATACCTTTACCCAATATAAGTACTAAATACTATACCTGAGTAACCCTTTATGTAGGAAAACATTAAATTACTGTAAAGATATCATCCTGTAGGGAGTTAACGTAATAATTTCGTAGTCGCCTGTCCACGCAATTTATATTACTTACTTGTGGTTGCCATTAAAAGTTTCTTGGGGATCACAAAACCTCTTATTTATGACTTGCATCATGTCAGAAATGTTGGGCTGTTAAATAAGCGCTTATTTTGTATCTACCTAGCTGACGTGAGTTCTGCCGAGTCTTGGTGTAATATTGTTGGAGAAAGCAGAGTGCCAGGAAGTACAGTACACATAAGGTAGTGCAGTACAGTAATAGCATCCGTTAACGTTTACGCTTAAATTCACACAGCAAAAGAGCAGCATAGTAGCATGGTATGTTCTTTGGTTGGTTGATAGTTGGTATAAAATAATCTATAACTGACACAACTTAATTAGAGGACCTAAGCAGACTCCAAGGAACCACTGGGAACATTTGCGCTGTAATTCTTTGCTAGAGTATAACTTTTACAATAAGTAAGTGATAGAGAAGGGAGAAAGTAAGTTGGGTTTAGGATATAAGTAATTTTACATAGAATGGGTTTGATGGCAGGGCAAGGCTAGGCAACTAAAGGAAAGACGCTCGGTTTCTTTGCCTCTGCATTTTCTGCTCCTACTTGAGAAGAAAATGAATTCTGCAATAATAAGTGATGTAAAGGTATGTAACATTCAAGAAAATACATTCTTGTTCTCCATGTTCGAGATAAAATAATAAGCATTAAACGTAAGTTATGGGATTTTACGGGGAAAATGCAGAGTTAGCAACAGAATTGTGAACGTGCATGCATATACAGTCGGAGTTAGAGTTAGATTTTCGACTAGACAGGAGAGAAGCACTACACTACTGTTTACCGCTTTCTAGTAAAATTTATATGATGTAATCCGTCTTACTAATCGTTGCACACTCAAGGGGGAACCTATTAAAATTTTATTAATCCCTCTTTATACATAACATCAAGGGAAAGATTCCCTTTTCCCTCGACTCCTGTTGTGCTTTTCCTTCCATTCTCCCGCATCTATATGCAGAATATATGTACCTACAAAAGCAATACAGATACTTTTGACTTTTGCTTCCCCTCTTCCGAAATTCCAAAACCAAAACCACATTCTCAGTTTCCTATAGAGCATGTCATGTCTATAAAATTTTGATTCCTTTCCCCTTGCCGTCACTACCTCCGTTACGGCTATGGAAATATTAAAACATAAAAAGCATGGAATAACCCTGTGTTAAACCATGAAACATAATCATGGACAATATGCTTTCCAATCCTCCCTATTCCACATTCAACGTTTTTAGCTTGACCTTTGTCATCCAAAATCCAATATTATCTGTTGTGTCCGAGTAGTCCAATAGTAAATAATATACTTGCAGCCCAATCCGGATATTGAAATAGAAAAATTCCTAAAAACAGATAGCAAATGTATCTACAATGTACTATGTAGAATGAATAATAATCGTAGGCAGCAAAAGTGAATGGGCCGCCAAATTGCAATTACATTTTTCTAATCTAAATAACATTTATTTATGTAAATTTTCTTTGCAACAATGTAAAGCAAAGATTTTGGAATGGGATAATATAAACATGTTACAGCCAGGGGTACAGGTGTATTTTATATGGGATTCGAAACGAACTATGTGCGTAACAATGATTTCTTGGTAGATCTATGTAGAATCATTATGCACTATAAAATTGTAATAAGTAGGACCGTAGGCTATGAGTCCCTACAGCTTACGAAACGAATATATATAAGATCAGATGCTATTTTGCCTTGTTTTTTTCATTTCCATTCGTATTCGAATCCTCTCCATACTAAAATTGGAATTTTCAAGAGGTTATCAAAAAGCACTCTTCATATGGTTTACAACGTTAGCGAACAAAAATGGCATCCATTGCTCCAGCAATAAATTCATGGTTTCTAAGATTAGATGACTTTTCACGGTTCCTTTTCCCGGTTTCGCAAATAAATCTGTGCTTTTAATTTGAGACGCATTCTTTATTGAAAGAAGCTCCGCTTAAATATTACTATTCTTATGGTTTTATGACCTAACTGGCATGGCATGGCCTGGTTGACTTTCTCTAGGCTATGCAGAGGTACATTGCATTTGGATGTTATATGTGCGATTTAGCGTTTTATGAATAATACAATTTTACCTATAAATACAGATATACATATATTTGTGCAGCAGGTACAGAGATTACTGTTAGTTTTCCTCCTTATTATACAGACTGGTGATTTTCTTCTTTTTAGCTGAAAGTTAGTATTTAGGTACTGTTATTCTTTCTAAGATTTGTTCCATAAATCTACTTTGCTCCTTGCTAAGGAAGGAAATACATATTATACAAATACCCAAAATACTAAAGTTTAAGCTCTACCCAAGGGTTTAGTTATTTCAAAGAGGAAAAAACGATTTACCTATTCCATTCAGCAGCTTCTCTTTGTATTATAAAGTAAAATTTCAATCCAAGTCAAAGGAAAAGCGGAAAAGTAGAGCACGCAAGATCTAAAGACACCGTCTTCAGACTGGAGCCATTATTATGGGATACGCTTTGACTCAACTCACTTATGTAAAATTGAATCTTTATTTCTTATATTTAGTACTGTCAAAAAAGCATTTATATTCTAAATTTTTCAGATCTCCTATTAAACCTAAGTATTGCTAAATAATTTTTTAGAGATCAATTTTATTTTTGCAAATTACAAAGTTACCTTTGTATTTTTTATTCCACAATTTTCACGATATTATTATAACACAAAGACAACTTTTACTTTATATGTAATCAGGAGAAAATATTTTTTATACATTATTCACATGCAGATGGTGTATTAAAAATATCTTCATGCAGATAAATAAATAAATATTTAGTTACCTAGATTGCCTACATAAAAAAATACAAGTCTGCTTCGGTTAATTAAAGAATGGGATCAACAATAATTCGAAACAAGTAAGTTAGGTTGGGTTTAGTCTGAGTTGTTTTATTTTGAGTGCTCTGAAATTTGAATAAATAGGATAGGAAGTAAAGGAGGGATAATAATATACATATTTGTACTTATACTTATTGTTAGTTTTAGGTATCGACTATCTTCCTTGCTTGTAGTAATATAAGTATATGAATATTAGGAAGGTAAGTTAAGCTAAGCTAAAGAGGAACGTTGAATTTGAGTTGAGTTTATTTCATGAGAATTGTTTGTTCCGGAGCGTAAGTCGGGAACCCTGGAGGTAAACTTTTCCTCTTCCCTACTTTCCTTTGCTCTGTGTAAGTTGGCTTTAGCTTTCTATAGGTAAATACATACCTACATAGTACATAGAGGAATAAAATGTAGAGAAGAGAATGAAAGCTACTTACTTATCGTTAGACTCAAGTCAGCACACGACAGTGAGTCAAACTGAGCGAGTGAAGTGAATATTCACTCTGGTCGGTACAGAAGGTGACCGATACTTACCGACTCTAAGAGCTTACCGCCAGCGGAACTTACCGGCCGACGGGAATTACAGACTGTGCA
>JAQFYC010003421.1:0-20833 GCA_034694165.1 Tomocerus mixtus
TTGTATACCGTGAATCCTACCTTGTCGCTCGTCTGTAGTTCTTTCTCTCAGAATGTCTACAACCTAGAAACTCAAGGTTTTAAATTCATTGGTACCTATAGATAGCCTTGTTATTCTCCCTTAATACTCCAGTCTTCTTGCTTACTGATAGTGTCCTAGGTAAATCATGTAGTCTTGGCATAGGTTGTCATTGCTAATCTAATTGAAGCATAATAGTTGTGTTTTTGTCCAACTTAAGTGAGCAAGTTGAATTGTTGTGTAGTTATTTGGGAAATTAACCTTGAAAGTGGCACATTGCTATTAAAGCACATATCTACTAGCTAAACTGCACAAGAGACTATTATGTACTTCCATATTGTCTCTTTACGTATTATTTTATTTCCAGGGTTGACGAAAGTAACCTACTAAGAAATAAAAGTAGCCCTTTAACTCACATGCAGCAAATAGAATATATAAATGTCCATCATTTGTACAGGGTGATTATTAGGATGATTTTTACTGTTTAGTAATGTATTTAAATGAATTCATGAGGATAAAGAGCAAATTTACATGGATTATCAAAATAAACCTACTATTTGCAAAAGAGCTTTAAAAATTAACATGAAAATGAAGAACAATTTTGCATTTGTAGCTGGCCAACTCTTAATTGTGCCGGAGATTGTAATGCATGCATTTAAAAATAACTAATAAGAATTAGTATAATAAGGTAGGCAACTGCAAATAATGTTGTAGAAAGTGGTTATGATTTTAAAGTGTCCCTGAGAAGCTACTTAAAATGTAGGCTTGAATAGTTAAATAGTATAGTACTTACCTATAGGAATGGAAAATAATAATTTCTATATAAATAGTATCACAGGCACAATGTATAATTAGGCAGTTATTAGCGAATAAGAGAGTAAATATTATAATCTCAAAGAGAAAGCGTAGCATTGAGAATTGCGAAGAGATCAAGGGAGGTTATTGCTACTAAAATACATACATACTGCAACTACAATGGAATGGAATTGTACAAGTACATAACAGACTTAGTTTAGATACAGCAATAGCAAAGCCAAAGCAAGCAAAAGCAAAGCAACGGGCTTTAGCTACTTAAACTTAGCATAACATGCAGAAGAATGCAATGTAATAAAACAAGGTAAAACATCCAAATGCAAAACAAACCAGGCAAGTAAGTAGATTCGGAATAGAGAATAATATGTTAACTTAAGGTATATCTGGACTGGAGATTAACATTGAGTTCCCAGCAAAGCAAATCTGTAGAATACAATGTATCTATGTAGATTTGCATTGAGTGAAGTTTTGGAATCCAATCGCTATAGGAAAAGAGCAAAGTCATTCTTTATTAGCAACATTAACTCATGTTTGGTGATCAAATCGCTTTGCAAATGTTTCTTTTACGTATCTGTGTCGTATCTATAGTTGCAAATGGCTTGTCTTTCGCTTGACTTTGGAAGACGTATCATATTTCCATTCCCCGCGTCATGTCGTCAGCATCATGTCAATACTCTAAAGGTGTTTTCCCATTTTATGTCCTTATAGTGCTTAGGATTTACTTTATAAGCCACATTTTTTATATCGTATTATCCACAATACAATTTAAAGTTAATGGATCGGGTTGTGTGCTCTTGAATACCAATTAGAAGTAATTATATGAAACAGAACTGTAGAATATTAGTAGTATCCACATTTATAGTAGAATAGGAAATTTTTTATAAATTTTAACGAGCGAGGGAACTTCTCTGTTTAAATATTATTGGATTTTTATGCTTGCCTACTGTCTCGTGTTTTTAACATACGCTTTACAGATGAAATAGTGATGTACATTACTTATACAGACGTATAATGTACACTACATAGCCCATTTTGTACATTTTTAGTTGTATGCTCATGCCCTGCTATGCTGGAGTTTAAAAAGTCTGAATATCTCCATGTAGTATAAGATATGTGCTTAGCATGAGCGTAAGTATTGTATTACGCTGACTCTGTGATGTGAGTATGTGAGTTGAACCGAGTGCAGTGTAGAGGATAGTAATACTCGAGTCAAGGTGAATGAACGGCCTGCATTACACAGTTGCCGTACACAATTCGCCTGTTCCATAGTTCCATGAGACGGTGGCTATAAACATGGATACTGAGCTCTGGCTACACAGCTGGCTAGACTTTGATGAAAATATTGCAGCTAAGGTACCGTTTTCGAGGGAATATCAACTTTTCCTTTATCTAGGTCAGTTTATTAATCTGCCTATTCTGTGTACTTTCTAGTACTCCTTAATATGTGCCTTCACTCATTTCCCGTCTCCTTATATCATACATTATAATCTAGGGTACACTAAACATAATAATAATAATAACTACAAAGGCAATTTTATATGTATTTGAACATTAAAGTACCTCCACGCTTCCCTTATGTATTTCCTTTCCTTGTTAGTCTTAAAAAGGCGCCCTTAAATTGACAGACTTCCTTTTAACTTTGTCCTGAAGCTTTCTATTTTAATTCATTGCATTTCCTTATCTTTCTTTATCTACTAGTGTTGCATTTCATCTGAATGTACAAACGTACTGTCAGTATTTAAATGCTCATTTAGAATATTTGCCTATATTATTTATTCAAGCACATTCTGAGACCTTCACAAGGTGTTAGTTTCGTTATAGTTAATGTAAGGGTTCTTTAGAGAGAATGACCACTGCTTAAAAGCTTCATTTGCTTCTCAGAATATATGACAGCAACAAAGCCAAGCTTAATAGCAAATCTACATGACGTGTACTTACAAGTACTACAAGTTAATTACACTTACGACTTATTAATTCTATATTTACACTACAAATGCAACCTTCCTGGGAATTCTCATTAGTTTGGCTTGAAAAGAAGGTCCTGTCCTAGAAGGAATATGAATGAACAATTTAAATCAGTGCTAAATATAGATACTTTAATTATATTGCTCGAATTTCGTAAAATACTTCCAAATAAATTTATAAATCAGCAATTCTTGTAAGCACTGACAACTATGCATATGAATCCAAGCTTTGACAATTAGTAGGATAGCTAAAGCCAAGCCAGTTCGTTGGCTCAGACAGAAAAGTTAATCAAACAGTTAAGCAATGCTCATAGAAATCGATGGATTAGTAGCCTATTTCAGTAGAGAGATACCTAAAGAAGGCTGTATATGTTAGGTAGCTTCCCACAGAGAGTTGACAAACAATTCGCTGTTGAGTGTGCAGTACAATGACACAGACAGAAGAACAGACACAAAATTGCACAGACCTAGTATTAAGCTTAAGTATGCTTATAGTGTACTACATATACTATACTTATATATTTGGATACAAGTCATATAAATAAGACACCGACCCGAAGATACGTAGGTAATTTATTTGTTTATATTCTGTATGAACTATGGACACTGTTATCATTTATCTTTGCTATATTCGTACTATTACCTCTTCGCATATTAAGTATGAATTGCGTTGGTTCAGTTCATATTAATTATACACGAAACCGCAAAATATGTCAGAAAGGGCAATTCTTGGATAAATAAAGCAATATTAAATACTACTACAAAGTGAGTACGATATTCATGAGTGTTTGCAATCAGTAATCAGTTTGTTTTAGTTTTTGGCGTGGTTAACTAAGTTCCTAATAAAATAACATACAACTATAGCTACCATTTGCATCTCTGCTATCACAAAGGCTTTTGGTTTGTTTGATGTTCAGTTCATTACAGTAGGTATAAGTGGAGACAAATAGGTAGCTATCTTTAAAACCAATTTAATTGATTTTGATTTTAGGTTATCTTTACAGACTTTGCACTGTAAAGGAATATATTTAATGTCAACAGATCCTTCCTAAACGAAACTGAATATAAAAAGTCATTAAATGAGCGCACTTTGCTTACTATCCATAATGAAGTCCTCATTGTCAGACGATGGCATATTTTATTTACCCATGCAGTGACATAGGGCACGTTTTTATTGCGTGCCACAGATTAAATGCTCTCTGTTTGGGCTATATTAGGTATACAATCCGTTTTCATCCGTGAAATCCAGACACAAATGCCTACATAGTAAAATAGAGACTGAAGTCTGAACTGAATTCAACTGTAACGGCAAATTCATCAATCAATCTACTTACATACGACTCAAATTGCAATGCAAATGAACAAGAAGAGGTTAGGGTTAATAAAAATCTAATTTTATTACTTATGATAGGGTTAGCATAGGAATAGCAAGTGAAATAATAGTACCGTATCTGTCGTTTAAAATACGGAAAACATTATACGGAAATAGTCGTGTTTAGCTATTTAAATGATAGCTAAATATTATTTTCGTCTAATTTAAGCTATAATTTATAATAATCTCTGTTTGAAATTGATTTTTCGGTAAATAGTTATTTTTAATCAGGAATCAGCAGCTTCAGGTAAGCTATAAGTTGCAGTGTCACCTACTTATTGTCGAATTGCAATATGAGTGTAGATTAAACTTCAAAATGAACCCAAAGTTTTATAGGTATGGCTTTAGACCTAAATTAGCAAAACCAAATGACTCACCAATGTGTAACATCAAAGAAGAGCAAGTCAGAATAGTGTGGGCAGTAATTTTATTAGAGTGTTACGGATACCCAATTTTGTATGCGATTAGTTAGCGTTAGCTTTAGTGCTAGTACTACTTTTTAGGGACTACTTGTACAATACGTCCACATTTATATAGATAGTCAACTGCCTCCCATAACACAACAAAGTAGTGAATAGAGACAAAGTACGGTACCTCAAAGTGGTACGAAGCATACATAATATGACCTGGCCTGTGTGTGCAATTAGATTTAGATCTTCCATACAATAATAGTAGGTAATGGAGACATGCTCTGTTCGCTTGTGTTTCCATTGGCATTTCCATTGACATTCAAATCGTGAGATTTAAATTAAACCAAATTGTCAACTAGCACTGAAACTGATTTAGTTTACAAAGCTCTTTTAGTAGGTATGTAACATTAACTTTAGCTAATGAAATATGCATTTTCTGTACGAGCTGTTCTAAACTAAATCTGCGATTAATCAAAGATGCAAAACAAGCCAGACACAGACAGATGTAGCAAATGCAAATGCAATTGTACTATTGTAAAGCATTTAGGTAGATTTGTAGTAGTGGGTATTGATTTTTTTCATTATTAAAGTGGACTATAAAACGTTACAATAAAAGCTTTGTAATTTATTTCATAAGTAACTAGTAAATGTGAAACGATTTTTACATAAAAGTATTTTACATGGAATATTTTGCATAAAGATTCATTTTTCCATACTAATATCTGTATGTATTAGAGTGTGGTGTAGCATGTTAAATAAATTATACTGTAGGTAAGTTATGATTGTTCTCATCCTCATCTTCCCTGCTTTAATCTGTGTAGAATTGCTAAATTGTAGTCACTCACGACAGAACATGAAGAAGTTGGGGTCAACTCAAACGTCAAACCAAAGGAAAACCGACATAAATATGAATCTATGATCTATCTGTATATAAGCTTTACTTTAATATCTTTATTATAGTAAGAATAGAGTGACAAATAGAAGTACATAAACAGTATTACTAGATAGAACTGTATATGGATTTAATATACTATAGCTCTAACAACAATTACCTTGCAGTCAAGTTCAGTTAAGTATGGTAGAGTATTTTAGTTTAGTAGATTCGACATTTCATTACAATTTAAAACATTCACAGACTATAACGGAAATTTCGTGTTACTTTTGCTTGTTGGCACTGTTTTTCTGCTTCAGTTCAGCAATGTTTTTCATTCCCTTTACAGTGTAGTGTAGTGTATGTATAAGTAGTATAGTTAATAGTTTGCTCCGCATTCCAATTTTGAAGAGTTAACTTAACTACTGTACTCTACTCCACTGTACTGTGGTAATAGCAGTACTATCTCTATGTCTGTGTACGGTATTTATATGTAAAAGTGTTCCTTCCTTTAGCTAGCTTTGCCTTTGCTTTGCTTACTATATAATACTTATGTGCATTAACATTTGAGCACATGAGATGAGAACAACAGCAAATTTCTACGACCATGACACACATTCCCATTGCATTTACTTACTTATGAGCATTGTGTTGCACAAAGCACAACATAACACAACTAAAGCCTTTCCATTCCAATTCCATACCACTAATACTTATGCCTTACAAACTTAATATAATGTAAGCTGATGTATTTTTATAGGTCACGATCTTTGCTCTTGAAATTTCGAAGTGTGAAATATAGGAAATGTTACACATACGTATACATACATAGAGATAGTCATACTTATATCTTACTTTACCTTAACTTACCTTAGCTACTAATTATAGTAATAGTGTCTTCTCTATGGCACAATCTTAGGCTATTCTTTGTTTTTCTTTTCTCTTTTCATCTGAATTCTTTTTGTTTTTGCAAACTAAAACTACTTACATATAAATTCTTTCCAATTTGCAAAGGAAATCATATCCAGTGCAAACGACTCAATTCAGTTCGAGTTCGAGGTCTACTTTGCTATTTAGCCTCTGCATTCTGTCCACACTAAAAAGTAAAATGGAAATCATAAAAGATAAATTATAAATTGAGTTGCAATTTTCCTACCGTTGTTTCATTGCTGTATAATCCTAACTGTAAGCGTAACAGTAACCTTTAGAGGAGTGCACATTGTAAATCTTAATGTAAATGCAAGTTAAATTAAATTGTAATGATAATGTATTTAACTCTCACGCTAAACTAAAGTAAAGGTGAAGGTATAAGTAAGTTTTACTTATGTTCATTTTGTCTTACTTAAATGTGATTGTTATTGATAAAATTGAAAGTAGAACTTGGTAAAGAGGATGCACCGAGACAACAACCAACTCAATTGTTCTTACTCGCTCTCGTACTTAAAATACTTTATTACAATTGTTCGTAAACTGTAAACAGTTACCTACATATATTAACCTTGCTATATTAAAGTAGAACCTAGAAACATAAGCTAAACAGTAATAGTAATAAGTATACTAGAATAAAATATCTAACCTAATAAGTCACTTCTTGTTTCAAACTAAGTTTATGGTCATTCCAACTAGAATAGTGTGGTACAAGGTATTATTATAATGATAATATACATAGGAGCGTGCAATTTTATTTCCTAACTTAACTATAAAGAAGCAATTCATTTTTGATGTAGTAAAACTTTACGTATCTGTACACTATATATTTTTAATGGAAATTCTCACTTGTTTGTAAGGTTAGTGAGCATTCCAATCCAATGTAATAGTTACATTTACACTTGTATATACTTTGTATGCTTATACGCTGTTTGCTATCAGTAAATTGAAACTCTTGTGTTCTTTAGCGATTTCCTTTCCATTTCTTTTCAAATGGAGTTGGCATGGCTTGCTTTAACTTTGGCTTGAATTGTTCATAGTTACATTGTTGTTTTATCAGCACTAAATTGCACACCTCATTCCTTGCCTTATCCTACGGACTTGGCGACTTGGATTTACTTTATTGTTTCTGTTTTCCATTTTGTGCTACTTATGCTGTGAAGTAAGTAAAGTTAACTTGCGTTGAGTTGATTGTATCAGAGTAGAGTACTGCAAGTAGTAGCACATGGAAATAGGTAGACAAGACATGCAAGGAAAAACAAGCTGCTGCTCCTACATATATTATATAGCCTTTGCAAATAATATGTATCTATAGCATATGCAATATAGCAAAGAAATCGACAATGTGCATTTATGGATCTTTCTTACTTATTTACTTAGACGGATTTTTCTGCCTATTTAATCCTGTTGCACTAAACGTAAGCAAGCAGATGTACAATACAACATTTAGAGTTTTCACAGTGCATAGCTTGGCTGTAGCTAGTTATTATAATTTTTGTTGTTATCCGTTACTCATCGCTCGTGCTCTTAATGTCTAGCACATGTGTTTACTACTGTGTGACACAGTGTTCATAGTAATTGCACAAGTTACCCTCATGCATCCCATATACAAAATTAATTGTCTGTGCTGTTGTGTGACTATGATTGAGCATTACACAGTTTATGTTAGAATGTAGGTATTTGCAGTGTTCACAGAAGATAATACTAGAAGTGAATTTTACTTACAAGGCTCAAACTATGTATAACATGTTAATTTGTCGACAAAAATTCCTTTAGCGTACTTCATTGCTTACTTACTTACAAGTATTTACCATTTACATAGATAGGCGTGTTCTCTTCATTCTTCTGTTCAGGATATTTCAAATAAAATCGAGACCGATCTACATAATTATGCGTACTACATTTTGTTTCAGTTATAAGTATAAAATAATATCATTTACAGTTATATTGTTCTTTTTTGCAAGAAAAATATAAAAATTAAGTTTGTTGTTTCGCAAAATAGTTTTTTAGATTCGTTTTCAGAATTTTGTTGGATAAAAGTGAGATGAAGGTTGTGATGCGCTATATGATTTGTTGATATTTTATTTATATTACTTATTTATATGTGTACTACAGATAGTAATATAATAATATCTCGATATACTTTCCGCAGAATGATAGCATTTATTAGTAGCTATAATAATACTTTATCTATAATTCAGGCTACTCTTTCTGTTTCTATTCATTTTATGTTGTTGCTCTATCAATCCTGCTACTCTCACATCACATAACATGAATCACATCGCATCGGCTACCATTACTCATTACTATTACTATTAAACAAGAGCTTAATACTCTTACTGAACTCCTACTTATGAATAAATAGGTTATTAGGGCACTGGTGAATGAGTTTAGGCAGACTAGAGAGCGGATTCCTAATTCCTACATAATAGTTTGCGAAAAAATTAACCTATGCCCTAGATTCAGTTCTGTCATTGCATATAGAAACTTTGTAGTTAATCATTATTCGATTTCTAATTATTTTAGTACTTAAACTAGAAAACTAAGGCAATCAAACTGTTCTATGTTTCATTACCTTAGATTGTCCATATACGTATATAGATTCTTTGTGCTCTTATTTGACAATTTTCTTGTCAATATAATCTAAATATCTTTGCTGCAAAATTATTTCATCTATTTTTCACATACATCACATTCTTTCTATTTAAATTACAAAATTAGGCTACTTGTATGTAGGCAGTAGGCACACCAATTTGTAAGACAAAATCAATTATTATATTATGCTTCTATAGCTGTAATTAGAAAGTTTGAATTTTTAAGTCTGGCTACCTAATTTGCATGTAAGGTAAGTAGATATTATTTTTTACAACTTCCTTCCCAGTAGTTCCATACCAAACGTTTCTACATACCAGGTTTCATTAGCATTAGTTTTAGTAAAGTGTACAAGTGTTAATAATAACTCCGTGTTTCGTCACCCATAAACAAGAGTTAGTTGACCGATAAATAAATACGTAATAGTTAATATTGAGCAAATATATTTAGTGTTATCGGTTGGTGTCAGGGAAAATGTATTGTAAGAGTGTGCTCCATATATTGTTTGTATTTATGTACAAATAGTAATATAAATAAACTGAACAAGTTGGATTTTTTCGAATGGAATCATTTGTTCTGCAGTTGCTATCAGTCAGGCAGACAATAAAACCCCGATATGGGTATGGCTATTCTATATCATATCAGCTAAACTGAACTTAAGCTGAGAGGACAAACTTTGTAATAGCCAAAGTGAACCCAAAGCCAATGCCTAGCTGTAGAGTGAGCAAAAGCTCATTGCGAGTTTCGGAGTTTCCTTGAAGTAAAGAAAGCCGCATGTCCTGGAATACACTCGAGTTGAGATTGCGACGTCAATGAAACACATAGTGGTCATTGACTCCAGCGAGTGAGTGGAGTCAGAGTCAGAAGTGAGCTAGGGCAAACGAAAAGCAAAGCAAAAGCACAGGAAAAACGATGTTTCCATACTATGCCACATTCACTACGTCAACTTAGGACTACATTAAGATATACCAAGCACTAAGGAACTAAAGGACGCAAGAGACAAGATATATATGTATGTATAAGTATAGATGCTCTATTAAGCATAGCGAGTCCTGCTGCTTGACAGTAAGTAATGTCATACGATTGAATTGAATTCACTTAACTTGTAATAATTCAGCTTGGATTTGTCCATCAAGCTCAAATTTCATTCATACGTACTTTTAGTAGTTCCTCATAAAGATAATAACATTATTAATTTTATGCTGATATTCATTATATTCATTACATAGAAGATTTCAATACTGTATTCCTATTTACTTCCGCATCTATATAATTCAATTATAATAACACGGATAGTTGTATCTGTATCATTAATATATGTACTATTTATAATAATAATTGTCAGAACAGAATCATTCATATGCTAAGCCAGACAAGGAGATAGTCGGTACATATACATATATATAAACTTTATTAGCTGAAAGTTTGACAGTTCATTTCAGAGAAATGACCTAATTTTACAATTGATACGTTTGTTTTCAGGGAAAGGAATGATTCAATTCAATTATATGCTTGCCCTGCTTAGTGAAATAGGGAAATGAAGTTAGTCGGCATGGTATAATCTTCTACTGTGCAATTAACTAAGTCTATCAGTCTATTTTTGTAATACTGTGTATAAGTCAATTTGGGTTATGCACTATATAAATCTATTGCGTATAAAATAAACCTAAAAGCATTTATGAGTAAAGTTATTAAGTAAATGAACCAATGCAGAAATTACATAGACGTATATAAAGATGTTGATATTTAGTAGCATTCGATTCGAACTGTTTGTATTTTGCAATGTAATTTTGGTTGGGTTAAATGTAAGTTTGATAGGAAAATGTCAAATATCGTATGAAGCACTATTTTAATGATAGTATGCTATCTACAGAACAGAAGCATCACTTCCGCAAAGGACTACTTTCCTACTAAATGTACATTATTGCCTTCTTTTTACTTATTCGCGATAAATATGATAAATTGCCATAAGATAAATTCATACAAATTCAGGATGCTTTTTTATAGCATAATGTTTAGTTAGCAAACAGCATATTAATCCACCCTGCACTGTATCTGAAAAATTAATTGCTGCTTTGATAAGTAGGTACTATGTCCCACTTTTGCAGTTAAAGTATCTTAAATGTAACAACGAAAAAAGGGAAAAGCTGTTTTGGTCCATTTATTTAGATAGATTATAAATAGAAGCAATAAACATACATAATTTGAGATCGAGAGTATTCATTGTTTAGATAAATATGTGTCATGGATATGGATGTAATGTATATTGGACAATGTAATCAAAATACGCGTAGTATGTACAGTAGACTAACAAATTCACTTTTGAAAGTAAAAATACCGACACCGACATTTAGTAGGTCAAACTAGATATCTAATTTAAATTAGGGGATACAAACATATCATTGTTATGATTAATTAAAAAGGAAGACTTATGTGAGTTACTCATTTATTTGATTTCACACTTTATTTAGGTAAAATGGCCAATGGTCCAAGCAATAAAAATATTTTGGTATGGTTTAAGCAATTGAAAATGAAAACTGTGACTAAATTTTCCCTTATTTTGTCTATTTTTGCAGATAAATATGATGAAGAATTGCACAAGTAAATATTGAATAAATTGGCGTGAGCGAATAAGTAGCTGAGAAGAAGAGGAAGAAATAAAAATTTGAAGCTTGTATGTTGTTTATGCATTGGTTTGCATTGCAGCACTTTACTACAGCATTCACATTGAACTTGATGTGGTGAATGGGATTAGTCGAGATGTGGGTGTAGATGTGGAAGAGTGACCCAGAGACTCGAGCTTGGACTAGAAAACGTGTCCTAGTTCTTGGAAATAAAGAAAGCGAAAGGGAAACAGAAGCACAGTCGAGAAGAGACGAAGGGCGAGATACGTGATAGCTGAAGACAATTTTTCCGTTTCAAAGGCAGAATAATGGAGAGTAGAAACAGGAGCAATAGCAGGAGAACTGGGGCAGACACAGAGCTCGAGCCTTCAGAGGAATTTCCAATATTGTACGGTTTACTCACAGCCCCAAAATCTTACAAACCAAAGAATCGAGAACAAATGCGAGATTGGCACAAAGACAAACCCGTCGCTATCGAAGCTGACAGCTCGTTAGATCTTGAAGACGACTACGACTCGAGTCCCAATGACAATGACAGTAGCCCCAGCCCAACGGATGAAAATGATATGTCTTTGATTTTTAATTACATCGGAGGAAGAGGTCATGCTTGTGATGATGGGAGGGTGGATGACGGCGGAGAGGACTATGACTCCGACTCTGGACACGATGATAACAGTCCATCATCCACGACAAGTTTTCGGAAGAGGGATTGTTCCAGGAGACCCTTTTCCTATGGAGGACGAGCACGTAGGAGACTAACTGGAAGACGAGGCTCAGGTTCCACCCAAAGAGACAAGATATCTTCCAGGGGAGATATGCCATTGCTGGAAGCGATGATAATGGCCTCACCGAAAGTTTCAACAACTTCCGATTTTGACATAAGGAAATTAAGTGATGCTATTGGTCTAGACAGCTCTACTTCTCCCCCACCTCCTCAATATCCATCAAGATCTCCTACCCGCCGAAATGCTACCAAGTCAGAACCGAATTCGAATAATTCCTCGCCGCCTAATCTAGTTCCTTCCGTATATGTCAATGTGAAAGTTCAAAGCTCAAGTCAATTTAGCAACAGTGACAGGTCAGGGTCAGGGGTCCCGGCTGGAAGCAATGAAGTGATTAATTATAGTAATAATACTAATCCGAACACTGAGCAGCCAAATGAAGAGCTTCGTCTTCGAACTAGAAGTGAAAATATTGGAGAAGACTTGTCAGTTTCCAGATTCTCAACAACCTATACTAACAAGTTTCAAGATATTAGTCAAACTCAGAAGTTCGGCAATGATTCGGTGAGTTTGCTGGGCAAACACAATGGAAATGTATCTCACTTCCCAAGTACGCTGCCAAAGAAGCGACCCTACAACAGAAAATCTGATGATTTGCACCCACATTTGGCCAAAGCTTTGAGATTGGGAAGTGGATTTGGGGATCCTTGTTTTAACTTTAACAATTCGGTTCCAGTTGAATTCCGGGAAGATGATCGTCCGTACAAATGTAGTGAATGTGATCTCAGTTTTAAGACGGCAACGCTTCTCAGTCGACATATGCACACTCATTTAAGGGACCAGCTTTTCCAATGTGAACTCTGCTCCAGCACTTTTCGGAGAAGGGACAATTTGCTAGCTCACATGAGGACAAGCTGCAAAGGAAAGAGATTGCTGGAAGCACAACAGTTGGAGCGAAGAACTCTTCTGGCTCAAGCTGCCAAGCCTATTCATGTACAAAATAACTCGATCAAAAATAAAATCCCCATCAGCGGAATTGGAAATCCTTTGCATACCAACACCAAGAAAATACCCATCAAAATGAGTTTGGCCGATTTCATGAACAGCACTGCTGACAAGAATCGCAATAATCAAAATCCTGGATTCCCCTCTTCCATCAAGGGCAGAGAACAATTGCCAAAATTACCATTTGGATTGGAAATTGAAGAAGTTGTGGAAACAGATGAGTCAACTCCTTCAACAACCACATCAACTAAATTACCAGGCTTTCCTCTCAACAAGATTTTCAGTCGAGAGTACCCACCTCAAATTAATAGACACCATGATTTTTTAAAGTCGATCTCATTTTCTGGCTCTTCACAAAATGTAGTGGAGAAAAATAATGAGCCCACCATGCGGAAGCTACTGGGCTCTGCAAGTCTAGCCATTAAGCGACCTACTGCCGTTGTACAACCTGCTATTTACGTAAGAGAATCAAAGTCAGTTGAAATTGTTGATGTCGATGATGAAGAAGAGGAAGAAAAGCCTCCTCCTGCTTCTTCTGGTATACAAGTATTCCCTTGCGGACATTGTAATGGAATTTTCCGGGATCTAGGCAAATTGCTAAAGCACACTCAATCCCACATGAAGGGGGAAAATGGTGACAGAATTGAGGTTGTAATAGAATAAAATCCTCAGCCTGATCTCCTTTTTTTTGGATTTGGATGACGGGAAAGATAATTTAAGCAACAAAAAGTGAATTGGATAATGAAAGGAGACTGAATTCTTACTATCGGTGAATGATGAATGTAAAACAAGGGAGACAAAAGGACAGGGCATATAATTATGTGATAATTTTCACTAACTAAAGGTAAACTGTGAAGATGTCCAGCTGGAAAGAGAGAGTTTGTACAATAAATCTAGAAAAACAAAAATCAGAAAAGATAATTGCCATTTCTAACAGAAAAAGTGTGAGTAGGTATTGGACATTTTACAGAGTGTAAACAAGAGTGGTAGTTCGAGTCATTAATTATTATAATTATTGAATTTCTTAAAAGTAGCCGATCCAATAACACAAGTGTGTAATTGCAAAACATATAAATTATTAATATATAGCGATGTGAAAAACAATAATTAAAATATCTTCTTTTTGGTTTGACGATTATAATATTCTGTAAACTATTAATAACCTTACCCTATTGGAAAAGGACTGAGCAAATACAATTTTCAGAATTTTAAAGCTGTAATACATATTACATAGTTATTATATACAGATAATTAATTCACTCAAAAAATGCTTTATAGTTTGTACAACCTCGTGAAAGTTTCATTAAATAATAGTAAATTAGGAGGAATGTACTTTAGTACTTACATGCAAAGTTACATACTTACCTGTTACATAATTAACGTGATGTACTTATCACCTATATACCTTTAATATAGAAAAACAGTTGTTATTTCTTTGATATTTTTTGTTTTGTTATATTATTTAATATGTTTACCTTTTAATGGTTAGATAACGATTTTGGTGTAAGCTTTGATGGAAATATAGAGTGCTTTGCTGTCAAAATGCATAAATATTGTTACTTTTGCCTAAGAAAGATTTTTAATTAGTGTAACGCTAGTTGATTTTCAATAAATTGTATATTTAGTATATAGTAATTAGATAAAGACACAGATTCTCATAACTTATATAGAGATGAAAATGAATGGGCAACGGATATGCAAATGTTACTGCCAAAGCCATGATGATTACATTTTAGAGTGTCTACAGAATTTATTCAGCGAATATATGTTTATACGCGCATAGAAAGTATACTATAAACTAAATTATTTATTTCAGTTGTACCTTTTACTATTACGTTAGAAGTTATATGTATGATATAGTAGGGCTGTATATTTAAACATTAAACTCACCATAATTTAATAATAATTATACTAATTAAAGAATTGTAGTTTAAATACGTAATAATTAATGTCACCTGTACTTACAGAGTAGGAGCACAATAATAAAATTTAAGATTACCAATTTTAATATACCTAAGTACCTACACACTACTTTATTGTCGTAAAATAATGAACTTTAGAGCTGATCCTAATTAGCATTAAATTGTAAGTTTAACAGAATATGTACTTATGTCTAAAGATTTTTAAATTACCTATTATGTCCATATAGATGTATTTCTAAGGAGAAAGCGGTATTGAGGTAGTTTAGTTTAATAATTGCAAAAACTGATTTTGTGATTTTTTGTCCGGTCCTGTCCTGGCTACCCATGCATGGTTGGTACAAGCCGGACTTTCTAATTATGAATTAGCTAATTATATTTGTTCATTATACCTTAACTTAACCTTACCGTTATTGAAGCTAAGTTTTGTATTTTTTCTATATGACGAGAAAATAGTTTCGTCATTTTTGTACCTAATTAAAAGAGTTTTATTAATTACGATTAGTTGGCAAAGGATGCTTTTAAGTAAAACTATATGGCTCCGAGCTATGTAGAAATTATTGTACTCACATTATTTAATTTAATATTATGTAAGTTAAAGTTGAACAAGACGTTTGTGATCACACTGTAGTATAAATATATAGACAAACCGATTATAATGTGAGGTAAAGCCAAAATTTGTAAATCTTTGGTAGAATTGTTTGTACCTACTGTTTGTATACCCTATTATCTATGTTGCATTAATTTAGTATTTATTATTGCCGGTGTGGTGTGCTCTGTCATTTAATTAGTGATATTAAGTCAGCCTGTAAATGAAGTTTAAAAGCTCATAAAAATAATTCTCTATCAGCAGATAAGAAAGAAAAAACTAAAATTTACACTTTAACTTCAATTTGGATGTAATTAATGAGATAAATGTATCTAATTTATGATAGGGCAGTTAGTTTGTAAAAGTGTAACAAAAAATTCTTTGTCAATTCGATATGAGCGTCAGTAGAATTACAAACTGTACAACAAAGACAAGAAGACAACTAACGGTTTTAGCATAAGAACCTAAATACCGCCCTGTACAAAGGTAGCAACAGTAAACGAGGGAAAAGCAGAATGGTGTGGTCTTCAGAAATTATTTTCGGGGAATTCATCTAGGAAAAGTGATCATCGGATCATCGCATAATACCGGAATCGGGTCAACGTCAACGTCAACACGATGGGCGACTAGACTTACCACGAATTTTGGGGAATTTTTACGGAATTGGTTCAACATAACAGCAAGGCCTGCCTGCCTGCCTTTATCCGCGGCCGCGGCAGGTCTCGTTGTTCTCCGGACACCGAACCGGAATTCGGAGAACATGAACCATAATATCATGGATGGTGGCTTGGTGGCTGGAGAGTACAAGTGAGTTTTCCATATTTTTATATCAATTTGACCACACTTGGTTTCTCATTTTTAACTCGAGGACTTAGAAGAATTAAATGAAGATTTTAAAGTTTAGTTTTATATTTCTAGGTTGTAAATTGGCGATAATGGAGGGGATTGCGGCCTAAATTGTAAATCAAGATTCGTATTGTATCGATCCGATATTATATCATTCCATAGGACGAATCAACTGCCGCCAGAAAATATCTATATCGCCGTCTCTGGAATAAGGTAAATCAATTAAATATTGCTTGAAATATCTTGGAAACATCTGAAACTAAATTATTATAAATATATTAGTACTCTTTTATTTGGATTTAATAATAATTTGGTATTATAAAATGATGACACAAGGCCGAGTCTGACCTTAATTTCTTGGCTTTGGAGATAACTTTTTCGTTGATAGATTTCAACACTTTGAGTGAACTAAAATTAACAGTTTGAGCTTGTCATATTATTTGCGAGCTTGCTTTTGGTTTTAGTATCATTCAGACTGGAATCTATTCGATTGTTTCCAAATGTATAGATTTTATGGATTGATCAAAATGTTCAAGAAGCGCGATTCTGATTCATTAAATGACTTAATATATTTTTGCTATTATATAAGAAACCGAAAACTAATTGTGTGTGTTTATTTTCTTTCAGAAGTCACCAGTTTCATCCTACCATGCATGGAAGTCAGTGCCACTCTACAGTCCGATAATCACACATCTATTGTATTGCTCGCCCATACTGATACTCACCAACGTCTTATTTGATACCGAAATAAATGGATCTTTAATCGGTATTAATAATGTTACATTATAATATTGTGAAGTAAATAATATTTTATCGAATGATGAGCAATAACACTTGATTAGTATCCTATTTGAAGGAGGGTGACTGAAATATATTGCATAGTATGACTATAATTGCCTGAGGTTTAAGTTCTTCATGACTTCCAAAGTTACGAATGAGCTTACCGAAGACAATTTAGACACTGCAGTTAATTTTAGAAACCTGACCTTAATATGATCATAATGATTTGCGATTAGTTTCTTTGATCTTATCTGACACCCATTCTAAAAGTTAGAAAAATGTTTATGCAATTGTGGCAAAATACTAATTTTTGTTAAATTCTATTTTAGGTTCAGCAAGACCATACGTTGTTCACGAAGAGAGAAGAATTGTCCTCAAAGAATGAAAATTGAAGTGAAAACAGGTGAAGCCTGAAGCGAAACCCATAGTAAACATGTACAACATCTGTGTTTGCCCTCTGCATTGCTGTTCTACTTTTATATATTAATTAATTGGAATACTTAACTATTTACCTATTTTTCATGTCCGGTTTTTGTATCTAATTTTTGTTATTGTAAGATTGTTAAATAGTTTAATGATGTTATACAGAATATCGAGAGGTTAAGTTAAGTCTGCTTTTTCATAGGTACCACAATATGAATAAATGATATTTCGATATAGTTATTTTTTGAGTATAATCTAGATTTGCATGGTGTAGCGTTGTAAGCTATATTAAGATTGTATTGTGACACAATAATTTACTTCAAGTAATCAGACACGCACGTAAAATTACCGCGTGGTATGACAGGACAACCTTCATGTAATGTTGCTATGTTTTTGTTAACGCATATTGTAATTGTAGTTGGTTTGATAAGTGCTGCACTCAAATTGATAAATAAATCCATTATTGTTCACAATTAATGTATATACCCGGTAACAAATTGATTTGATGCAGTTATTTGCCATAATAAGACACTCCATTTGAAATTTTTTCATCATTCCAATAAGAACCGCTTGATTTAATATTAGGTTATATCTTAATAGGTTAGTTTAATATCTTTTTTAGAAAATAGGAACTACATAATATACCATAGCATCGTTTATATTTAAATCATAACAAGTACATGTATATAAAGGCAAAATTAGTTAATCCACTGTTATCCTGTAAGGAACATATATTTTACACCTATGTGATGACCTAGATTCTGGATTAGTTATGCAGTGAAGGTATGTAATGTACATTTGCTTGAAATGATCAAGAATTTGTTTGATTCTGTTTTAGTTTAGTGTCAAGTCAGTGGCATAAGGGTATTGTAAATAATCTCCGATCGAGATCCCTTTACATCTTGCTCGTTGGCTGCTGGTTTCAATTACGAAAAAATAATTGTATAATGTATCTCAAACCCGTACGCTGAAATGAAAAGTTGTAAACACTAATTGCATAAAATAGTATTATACAAAAGAATAATATTAAAAAGTCATACCCCAGTTATTTACCCCAAACCCAACATATCTTAATATTTGTTATTGCTACGCTTATGTTAGTGCATATATGGTATTTTAAATATTTTATTAATTGCTCATATAATTTTTCTAAGTAATCTACTTAGTTAGCTATATATTAGGATGAGTAGAAGCAACATGCACGCGACAATGATATAAAATGTCATTTGACGATATGTACAGGGGAGATAATACTTTATTAGTACACTGACTTCATAAAAGAAGATTGTCTTAAGACACAGTAATAAGAAAACATTGACATTGACTTTAAATTTCATAAACGAACTTATTGATAAAGGTAAAAGATACATCCACTACTTATTGGGAGAGAAATCACCATAAGTTCGAGACTTGGAATTCACTTTACGAATTAAATGAAGAGATGCCATTTGTGGCCGCAATTGTATGTAATGTAACAACTGCCACAGGAGGTAATAATTGTTCATATCATTTTTAAGATGATGTTTAAAGATAAAATGCATACGCAGATACATTATTGGCGAACAGCAAATTCAAAATAAAGCAAACATTTCTGTGCGCTTTTGTGTGATAAGCTTTAGATTTGCGCTATTAGAATCGATAATATGCTGAAGTTCCAATAATAATATTCTGAATTGGAGCTGAATGCCGAAATGTTATGCATAGCGATCCGCAGATGCAGATGAGAGCAGGCAGAATGCAGACTAATGAAAATATGACGACGAGGTATAATTAGTCATTTAAACTGACCCTGATTACCTTATATTTCATTTCATATTTTACAATTTTTTCTCATTGTTCCTGTATGTTGTTGCCAGCATTCTTGCATCGTCAATTTATTCCATTTATCAGTCTTTGTTATGCAAATTATATTTCCAGTAGTTGCAATTGATATTGGTGATATCTTTTGCTTTACATTTAAACATACGTAAAGTAAATACTTAATATGTAAAATAAATATATTCATATCAGATTATTGGTTGAAAATATTTATTTACAATTTACAATTCCTAGTCGTGTAGCATCATAATATAGGTATTAGGTACTACTACATACTAGGACAGGTTTGGTGAGTTATAGAGTATTACAAAGTTAAGTATAGGATAAACAATGTATAAGTAATATGAGATGCGACAAAATAAATTCCAGAACACATTATATACAAAGCTATGCATATATATGCGAAGGTAAAATTGTACAGATCTCTAAATAGGCATAGGTAATATTATGTACAGAGTACATCCACAATGTATTGGTATTCGTAAACATTTTACGCAGCAATAGTTGGGAGAGAGATTTCAATTTTATGCTCTCTAGGAATATGTTTCTTGGCTTGACCTTGTCGTTGATAGTAGTCATATGGTTTCGGTGTAACCCAAAGGCTTCTCCTTTCCGGTACATAGTAGCTTAACTCTTCATATTCTTTTCTGATTGGGATAATATGTTCGTTTGGGTAGTGTATTTCCGCAGCAGACGGAGGTCTCGGTCGTCTCGCTTTAATAACCAAAACCCCATCTGAGGACAAATAACATTCCACAGTGTCAGGTTCCACATTCTCTGGTAGGTTGTATTTTCTGGTAAACTGTCTAGCAATAAGACCATGGGGATCTCGTTTCTCATCATGACTTCCTTCGACAACTACGCAGTTGTCCACTGTTTTCACACTTAGCTCGTGAGGGGCAAACTGAGCTACGTCCATCATGACCTGTCAAATTGAATTGCATTTTTAACTACCAGACTAAATACAAAAAAGTTATTTTGGCCTGTGACATAATACATATATAGAGTCGTTAAGTAAGTATTTGGCAAAAATTACAAAAACAAGGAGTCTCTAGTTACGATCCACTTGATACTTGATACTTGGTTTTATTCACGTGTCTCCGAAATTACATCCGCATAAAATACAGACTTCAGTATACA
>JAQFYC010003422.1:0-20831 GCA_034694165.1 Tomocerus mixtus
GTAGAGGCCACATTTTCTTCCACAAAGGACGAATCCGTGGACGTACATTTAGATACAGATGTACTTAGTGTTGTTAAACGAGCTAGTGATGAAGGTCCCTTTCTGGATGGTTGTAAGGTACAATCAATCGCTGTTTTCAATATTTAACGTGCTGTGTTTTTATTTCAACTTCTTCGTTTCCAGTGAAGAATTAGATTACGACCTCCATTCTTCATAATTATCAAAATCCTTCCTGGTACTATTTTATTATATATGTAAAAAATGTATTGTATCTTTTTTATAAATTGGGCTGGTTGAATAGATATACTTGTGCGGTTCTGACACAATGGAAAAGGTTCGCAAATTATTGAATGGATCGGGCGCCACCAGATTAAATCGACTTGACGAGCGCGTAACGCATGTTCTCGTTATTGGGGCTAAAATTCCCGAAGATGATGTTAATCGTATACATAATCTACATCCAAAGTACTGTTATCACACTAATTTTCAGTTGTTGCACATTTACGTACTTTATTCAATTCCTTAACTTGAGCCTTGAATACAAGTATTATTCTCCCCCAGATAGAAGTAGTTGCTAACCGAATATCGTTTTTAATTTTTGTATACAGGCCATATCTGGTGAGCATTGATTGGCTTGTTGAATCAGCAAAGCAGGGAAGCCCAGCTGATGAGGAAATGTATTGTTTTAATCCGGATAAAGATAAGATTGATTCAAACTCCAATGCCAAACCTCGTAAGAATCTTGCACACGAATTTGATAAACCTGCTCCTACTATTGCTGAGCTTGTCGAGAGAAAAAGTTTTAAGGAAAAGCCATTGCTTACGCGTGCATCCGATTTCCAAACTCCGCTTAACACTCCTAACACTATGCAAAATAAAAACGTTCCTAAGCTTCCTATTAGTATTGCTGAGCTTAAAAACTTATCGTGTGAGTTAATATATTTATCATGTGTACTAAACATACAAACCACCAAACGTAAAGTTGGTGATGGGCAAGGGCATGTATCCGCCTAGTCTATATGTCTAGTGTAAACTCTAATAATAATAATAATGTTGGTGATGCTAACAGTACAAGAAGATGGGGTTGAAAATGATCCAAGTGGTGACGACGGGGATCTCGGTGATATTCCTAATTCTGCTAAGAAGTCTGCAAGCAACGAGGCTGGCGTCCGGGCTCTTTCGCAACGAAATAAATCAGCTGTCCCTGTCGAAGGAGGTGGTTCTCTAAAAGAGAGCAGTTTGACAATGTGTGAGGGCGAGGAAAATGATCTAACTTGCAGCTATCCTTTTGCTGGCATTAAGTTTGCAGTGAATTTGACAGTTTTGGAAGAGAAAAATGATATCGAAGAAATTATACGTGAGCTGAATGGGGAAATAGTCCAAGAAAATTTTGACATTGTTATCCTACCAGCGGCTTACCCTAAAGAGCAAAATTTAACAGCAAAAACGTGTTTTACCAAATATTGGGTGGTAAGAAATTAAATAATCTTTATGTATAATTTATATGCAGATGTACTTAAATAATACCTTAGGCTTAAATGTAGTTAAGTTGCCAAATAATACTGAAGTATTTAAGTAGTTTGTTAATACATCTTTATCTTATTGGCTAAATGCAGTTGGATTGCCATGAAGTCAGAACTATCGATATTCCCGAGGCCAAGTATCATCAACCACTTCCCAAGTTTAAAGGAATGAGAAACATTTTGGAAGGTGTTGTTATTGCTGTCAGTCAATATGGAAGTTCCGAAAAGGGGTATTTAGCAACCTTAGCTATGGAGATGGGAGCTGAGTAAGTGCTCTAAATCTAAATATTAAAACTAAAATTAGTAATATTTTATTAGATAATTATTGTTTTTAGTTTCATTTACATCTACAGAATTATAAAATGTTTATTGTCTTTTGGTTTCGTAGATATCAAGATGTATTTTCCAGAAAGAAAACACACAACACTCAGAGGTCCACACACTTAATATGCTCGGTTTCAGAAAACGACAAGTGTACGGCTGCTAATAGGTGGGGTGTTCCTGTTGTTACTGCTGAATGGATTTACGATTGCTATCGGAACAAGAAAAAACTGCTTGTGAGTAATTTTTATCCTGGGAACAAGAAAAATGACTCAGATTCAACAATCAGTTGCATTCCTGTGACGCCCAAAGCAGCTAATTCGACAAATGCGGTTGCTCAGAGACTAACGGCTGTAACTTCTGTAGCTTTCTACCCACCATCCACCTCAAAATTTATTAAACCTATTGTTAATGAGTTTCTCACGCCTAAGGCAGTTAAGAGAAAGTCTAGTGAACAAAATATTACTCCAGTATCTTCTTGCTCCATTTCTGACACCGATGTCGAGGTGGATTCCCAGACGCCCGTAGGAAATAGGCAACACTCTAAGGCGAATGATAGCGACCTGGACTTGGCTCCTGCCAAACCAACGGAAGAGTCTCCGCTTCTTTGGGGATTAAGTCGAGAGGCTTCCAGACAATTAAAAAGGGGTTTCGATATTGCATGTTCCAATTCTCCAGGTCCAGATTTAGCATCTTTGAAAATTAACTTTAAGAAGGGGCCAAACCGTATTCCTGTTAGTGCCTGGGCAGACCTAAAAATTCATTCTCCCAGACAGAGAACAATTCTACAGAATCAAGTTACAGGTCGACTTCCAACTGTCAGAGTGTCGATGCAAAATAAGTTCTCCTTGGTAAGCAATTTGAGCTGATGTATATTCCTGTATCCAGGCATAATATGCATAAAATTGAGTTATCTTATCTTATTCGTAGAAGAGATATTGTAATACTATTACACTTTGACGCAATTACAGGATATACAAAGAATAGACTCACCACAAGCTGATAACGGTCCGCCACAAGATGAAGGGTTAAGGTACAAACGAAGAAAAACAAGCGATTCTAGTACAGGAGGAGATATTGGGGACCAAAGTTCTGACGCAGAGATCCATGATGAAGATCAAGCTGTAGGTGTAGATGTTGATCCTGAAGTAGCTCCACAAAAATTGATGGAAAATGTCGTTGTTTTCATCTCCAAAAAATGCGAAAATATTGAAATGGTGACAGATGTCATTGAAAATTTGGGAGGTCACGTTACAACGGTGCTAAAAAGTTCTGAATTAACTCATTTGTTATACCAGGTAATGTATTACCGTAAAAAACTCTAGTTTGTTTTCTTTGTTTACAAAATTACGATTTTTCAATAATTTCATTGTAACCTCATAAATTGTGTAAAAAAATTACTAGGGTAAGAACGCTCACATGTCAAAAGAGGTTAAAGCTGTCAGCAATTCCAATGTCAAGATTGTTGACCCCGCGTGGATTTTCAAATGTCAAGAAAAAAGGACTTTATTGGATGAAAATATGTTTCGTCCAGGCAAAGTTGTTGAATCCTGGTCTCCTGTAAAAAATACGTCTAACTCAAAATTTAGTCTGGATGCCCTTGAAAATCTAATACAACAACAAGATGAGAGAGTAGGAAACAACATGGACGATGACGATGATAATGACGAAAGGGACACTCAAGGTAGAACATTAAACTATAAAAAAATGGAAAATGCAAAAGCAAAGGATGACGATTCAGAAGCAGAAGGTGATTATAACGTTGAGTGGGTTGGTGATAATGCTGTTGTTTCTGATGAGCAACCTCAGCCAAAACCAGTAACTACGGGCAAAAACAGTGACAATGTTGCAAAGCAAAACGAAATATTGAAAACTGCTGAGAAGAGGTCGACTGAAACTTCAGAGCCATTGAAACAAAAAAAATCGTCAAGTAGAAAAGACAGCGGGGATTCTAAACCGGAAACCGAAGTTGAGAAAACAGAAGTGACAAGTGGCAAACGAGTCACAAGGAGCAGAAGTGTTGCTCAGATAATTGAAAATCCTGGAAGTAATGGTGAGTCTACAACAAGCAAGCAATCGAAGAAAATGTCGTCTATGAAAAAGAAGGATTCGCCTGCAATTGAGTTTGGTGTGACTCCAGTATTCATGATTTCCGCATTATCAGATAATCAGAAAGTAACTGCTACAGAAACAATTGAAAATCTCGGAGGTTCCATATCCAAAGAAGCAATGTTCGACTTTAATGGAGACGCCACCATTGCTGGTACATTAGCTAGAAGTGAAAAAGTTCTTGGGAGTGTTGCTAGCGGAAAGAGACTTTTAAAATATTCATATATTAGCGCATGCAAGAAATCAAATAAGTTTGTGTCGGTAAGTGAGAAGAATGTATTTGTATAATTAGTATTAGGTACCCCTTTTTACACCAATTAATGCCATTAACTCAATTTTACCTTTTTACAGCCAACGGAACATGCGTGGTCAACAGGGGATACCAAAAACGATTTAGAAAATCAAGTTGTAGCTGCTGCGGAACATTGGTTTTCTCGGATAAGTAAAGATCCCCAAGATAGGCCATATAAAGACTTAAACGTATTTCTAGCCACTAAGAAAGATGGCCTAACTCGTCTCGTTTTATCAGGAGGTGGCACTATTTGCAAGAACCTTAGCGAAGCGAATACGATAATTGGAGACAAAGAGACAAAAATACCTGAAAACTCAAAAAATATTCAAGTAAGAAGTGCTACTTATCTTAGTGCGCTCTTATTTACTTCAAGTACTATAAGTTAAGTGTTTGCCATTACATTACGCCGCAATTATACTAATGTTTTCGTTCCTAGCTTGGCATACAGAAATAGAAATACTATACTAAAACATCATAAGATATATTCTACTAACATTCCTTCTGTTACACTGTATGTTGGGTTAATAATTAATTACTCATTAGTTGCGCTCTGTATGTGGTGTGTACGGATACAAAAGCGTATCACAAAAAAACTTGCATAGTCTGTGGTACATTAATGAGATATTTATATAAAAATTTAAATTAATTCTAAAAGCAATTCCTCTGGAGTGCATTGAAAATATGTTTGGTATTTTTGGTAGATTTATTAGTGTTCATATGCAATTTTTGACAATATTTCTAATTACTATTTTAAAGTGAATGTTATAAAAGTAATTTCTGGAGACTAGACTGGAAAATAAAAAAAATTGTATTTCTGATTAATTTTGTAGTACTATGCATTGACTACAAATAGTTTTGTGATAAAATAGCGGTAGTATAGTAAACATCAGTTTCTCGTAATAATATGAATAAAAAAATTTTGACTGTTTTTCACATCGACTTTACAGTACTCAAGCCCCTATTTTGCAACTACAATCGTTTTATACGGACTTTCACGTACTATTTTAGATGCTATAGGATAGTAGCTAACTGAATATGGCTCTAAGACTTCGACTTCAGTTTCCAAAATAATGGAAAATACCGTGTAATATGGATATTTTATTTATTATTATGGAACATTTTTGTGATGTGTATAGCATGTCCAGTAAATAAATCCAGATCCTACGACTAGGTTTATAATACGACACTATGAAATGCGTTATAAAAATTTCACACATTGACAATGGAACTACCCCAGCAAGTATTATTATTATACTTCTATTACCTTGCCCCAGCTTGGGAAAATTAGCAATTATCGTTAAATCAATAAATAAGAATAAAATTGTATATAAAAGCAGCAATCCTTAGCAACTACCGGATCATTACGTAAACGATGCTTCTAGTTATAAATCTTTAGTTGAGAATATTGCTGCTGCTGAAAAACTATAAATATGGTAACAATCCAAGAATACTAGATAAAAATATATAATCCATACCTTACTGTTAGCACGGCACAATAATACTTGGCTGTCCAACCAAATTATTGATCAAATGATCATATAAAAAATTAATACAAAATCCGTAATTGCATTATTATACTCATTCAATCTTTATTATCATGACGGATCCCGATCCCGACTCTGCAGCATCCACAGTAGTTGTGTTTAACCAGCAGGAAACTATTCATGATGAAGAAGAACAAGTTCCCCAAATTGAAGGGGTAGCACATCAAAATATTTACAGTACTAAAAATCAGATAGATATGAGTCAGGTTGTTACCAAACTTAGACAAAAAAATTCAAGTTCGAAAATCTCCCAATGGCAACTAAAGCTCATAGAGTTATGTATGAATATCAACGACTGCATGAAACCCGGGATAGAGCGCTTAGAATGCATCGCCGAAGAGTTAACATTTAAGGTCGTAGAATGTAAAAGTGGACATTCTGACAATCTTATCGGAGCTTGGCTTATGGCAATTAGACTCACCATTGGAAAAATTCACTTTCCACCTGGAAACAATAATACCAATGTTGCCAGTGAGTGTTGGGAAAAGCTGTCTGCCCTGGCGCAAATTGGCATTTGTACACTGGAAAGGCATAAGAAAATATTTAAACCAATTTTGAAACAACTGGAGCTAGTCCACGAAAAATATGTGAAGTACGTTGATATGGTTGGACGACCTCTTCCACCACTTTCGCTATATACGAGGTCCACCGAAATAGTAAAGGACAACACTGATGGACACGTCATTCCAGATCGTTTCGTTCCTGGAGGTTGCTCTGCTTCTGTTGCCATATTAGAGAGGGATGTCATTTTAGTGCATGACCAAAACAAGGATGCTCCAATTATTCTGATAAAGGAATCTCCTGGGAATTACAGCCCATGCATTGAAATTTTAAAACTCTTCATAGAACAAACGACAGGGATGATGCTCAGGTCTTACGAAACAATGATCGCATCTGAGAAAACTATTGATCCTATAGGTGAATTCACGAGAATCCAAATGTCAGAATTATTGGCTCTTTTATTGAAGTATAATCAAGCACATCGGCTCCAGGAGAAGTGCTGTTCTTTTGCACTGAAGTCCGCAATGAAATCTTTGAATGATACTATTAAATTATTTGTCGACCATGTAGAAGCAATTAAACTTATATGCATCTGGGTTTTGACCGCTGTAGAAGCCTGTTTTGATAAAATCAAAGAGTCATGGCCAAATGTAGATTTCCAGAACGAGTTAAACTTCCGTAACGAGTATAGAACATTGCTACCCTTAAAACAAAATCCTTGGTGGCTCCCAAAGAGAATTTTTGGTTCCAAAAAATTCACATTTTGGGATGATATCTCGGAAAATATCGGGAAATTTGAGAAATGCTTCCGGCGATGGGGAGTTGACGATATGCATCTGATTAACTTAAGAGTTTCCATCCCTAACGAATTGGCCACACTTCTGTAAGTACTGTAAGATAATACGTATTTTCCATTCTTAATTGAAACTGTAATAGCATACTGATGGATATTTTGCGCTATACGTAATACTAATACACATTTGCAAACTTAAAAATGACAATGCAAACTGGTTATTAAGATTTGTAGAAACTGATCCACTACCAGTGGATCATTACTTTGACTCGCAAGATGAGGAGGAGGAGACCGCTCAGGAGCTGGAATCTTTTTACTCTGATATATTCATTATTGAAGTGCCACAAGATCCACCTCCAAGCAAAGGCAGAAGGCATCTTTCTCATGTAAACACATCTGTGGAGGATATTGAATTAGATTTGGATAATCACGCTAGCCATCCTGTTTTAGATCACAACGAATTATTTGTCTGTAAAAACAAGAGAATTCCCACAGATGCGACTTCAGCGGCCACAAAAAGTAATATCTCATCACTTTTGCCCTCCACAACATATTCAATTTTGTCCCCCAAACCAAACGACATAGTTGTGGTATCATCAAGCTATTCAAGTGTGGTTAGTAATCGATCGGGTGACGATTCAGTTGAAATTAATGAAAATACAAGTACAAAAAGTAAAAATAAATCCTCTGCAAAACACAAAATGATTATGCGTACTTACCAAGAAGATAAATAGAATTGGGCTTGAGTATATAATGGAATAGACAGTTGGGCAAGAGTGCCAAATGTACATATTTCTAACTTGATATTAACATATATTATTGAAAGACAATTGAAAGGTGTATGTAAAAATATTATTGTAATAAAACATTGAATTAGAGTAATTTCTTATTAACAACCTTATTATCTGTTGTGTACTAAATATGCATGTATACCGTATATATTAAATATGTACCTACCTATGCATGTGCTGATGCTGAGTACTCTTAATTGCTAATAATATTACCATTGCATTGAGTGTTAAATCTGGAGGATCATGAAGATTAGGCGAACGAGTAACAACAATAAATATGGGGTTTGGTATGTGTGGCAAGTGGTTTGTGTAGCTTTTGACCCAATAGTTCCATTTACATACCTAATCCTTCCTAATTCTTAGCTAAAGAAATCTTTAAATACAGATAAGTATCTTAGTACTGTTCTATCTAGTAGTAAGCTTAACGGGTACTCTTAGCTATTATGATAGCTTTATAGTACAAATAGATCTTGTTGGGTTGAGGGTTGTTCCATATATTATGTATTTAGGGTGCAATAACGAATATTATACTTTCCCTAATAATATTTGATTTTTTGAATCTATCTTCCTCATCTCTGTTGTACTATTGTATCGAGTACTAGTATCTAACCTACTATTATTTCTAACTCGCTTTCTATATTCATTGCAACACAATTTATACTATTTATTATTTCCTTGCTAATGGCCACATAATGATATTAGAACAGAATCCATGATGTACATTTTACAATAATATGCTTATGCTTACCCCTATTCTACCCTTTTATCCTCCACCATCGTCGTTGGACAAAAGTGAAAGCCGTAAAGTTACAATGGGGCTGGGCAAAGTAAATCATAAAAGCTATAAACGTAACTTCTTAACAAACACTTACAAAACATGGAATCAATGCATGATAAAGTCAAATGTAAAGATAAATGATAAATATAACACAACAACAGTAACACAATAATATTATTATCTGTATACACATTACATTGCATTGCAGAGTAGTAAAATCGTGAAGTGGTAACAAAATGTTAACTGAATCATTATAGTCATAATTGTATATTATCGCTTATTATTATGGTAATATTTTCTGAAAGTATAAGCAAGGAGTAAAATATTAAGCACATTTTTATTATTTTCTCTAGTAGGTAAGGTTCCTATTTAATTCAGAACTCTATTACATACCTAAGTAGGACAAATTGTTCTTCATTAAAAACGTAATTAAATCAGTGTAAAGAGACTGTAGAAATTACGTATTGTATAAAATGATAACCATCAGTGATCAATGCATCTCTGTTTTACGTCAGCAATGATATCAAAGCTATCCTAATCCTTTTTATAATTGTGACCGATCCACATGTTTGAGGGTTATACAACGAAGGATACTAAAATACGCTTGTTAAGTAATAGTTTATACAGGAAAACCCTGCAAAAAGGTACAAACAACACAAATCCCATTTAAAGAAGCCCTAATGAATATTCAGTTCTTTCAACAGTGTTTTACTATCAGTTTCATGACCTCTGTCATATTATTCTAATAGTATTTATGGTGTGTTAGTACCTACGATAGGATGTATAGTAAAAATTGTATACGTAACCTATAGACTATGTGATCTGTGATTACATTATGGCATAAAGGTACTTGTTAATTAACATGCATAATATCTGTAACGATATAAGTTAGGTTCTGTTCCTACGGTTAGACTTTGTTGAGATTCTCGTTTATGAGATTTTTCAGATATACAAAGTATAGTGTTATTTGGATACTTACTATAGTCTTATAAAATAGAGAACGAAACCGCACTATCAGAAATTCTAAGGTGGGTTGCATTTTTACTTTCTAGGCTAAAGTCTTTGCCACTATTTCCAGGGTGCAGAAACCGATGGAAATGTTGTGAGCAGAGACGTTTTGTGACTGCATTTATATTGCTTGTGAGAATGATTAAAATACTAGGTAATTGTATTCCCTTATCATCAAAATATTCTCTTTCAGTTTTCACATGTTTAGTTTACACATGAGTGGGTCATTTAATGACGAGCCCTAGATTGCTCTTCGGCGGAAGGCTTCAACTTGCATGGTCGTAGGAATTCTTGTCCTCGCTCGTGGATCCATTTGTTCGATACCCACTTTGTTCCTAAAGTATTCCATAATAATAACAATTAGTAAGCTATTGCTATAATTATATCGAGTAGGAAACGGACATTTTGAAAAGATTCCTACCAAGTAAAACAGGGCAAGCTGCATGACGAGTCGAGAAATCACCATTGCCATCCTCGAATAAATTGTACCAAAATGCAGCAGCTCCTTTCTTTGGAAAGAGGGTCAAGTCAAGGGAAGGGAAAACTGTGGCTCCTCCTGCATCTACATCGCTCATGTAGAACAAAAATGTCGCAATTCGATTTCCAGTTCCGAGAGACTTGAAAGCGTCTTTTTCATCCCTCTGTAATGTACAACAATTGTAATTTCAGTTAGAGTCCTTTATTTATTGTCGTTTTAACTAGAATCATAAGGATTTCTTAAAGAAACATACCCTAGCAAAATCATAGTGTGGTTCGTAGTGTCCCCCGAGGCCATAATTAACCACTTGAAGCTCTTCTGCAGTTTTAAGCTCCAAACCGGTAATAGCTGATACTCTTTTATTGACTTTGTCTACAATTGCATGTTCTTCGCTCTGGAGCCAGGCAGATTTGCTGATGCGGTACTGGGCCACCACCAACTCTCCAGTAGCGTGGTTATGAACAGTTGCTCTTTTAAACTAGTAAAATCATTGCATCAATTATTAGGATGAAAAGATCACAGCATGTTGTAAAATTTGTGGATGATGGATTAGTCTTATTTTGCATGTTATGTAAGATCTTACTCGGGGGATTGCTAGCTTTTTAATAATTTCAATTTCGTCATCGAACATAACATCGTAATAGATGTGAATACGAGGCTTCAGGTAAATAGTTTCCTGTTTAATAGGCCCAAGAAGAAGAAATGCGTTTCCTCCATGATAATATTTGCAAGTTGCTTTTTGTACTGATTGGGATTCTCCTCTGCAGAGAGATTCGTACTTTTCCTTCTCCCATCCAACCTTTTCTGCTCGTCTTTCTTTTGCCGTCATCGACTGCGATAAAGAATATTCTCAGTTAAGCATGAGTGTACTCAAATCAAGATACTTGTTACATACATATAACTACATACATATACTACTACAGTTAAGCCAATCCCATCGACAATAAATTACTTGCAATTATTATGCTCATTAGCAAAGCAAAAAAAAATCGTCATGTAATAATGTACAACTCGCAATGCTAGCAAAGTAAATCAATGTATGTACTTATTAGTACGCACAATTATTGTCCACCTATCCAAAATAATACGTTTATGTAAAATGTCTATTTAAGCAAACAAAACAACATTGCAGATCTAATAAGCTTTTTGTAAAACACTCTAAAACACAAAATTAAATTGAATGAAATACATTTTTTAATTTCTCTAGGATAATCCCCGGATTATGATGAGCAAAGGCCTAATAAAAATTAAATTGGTAGCTTCCAATTAAATCACCTTTTTTCTCAATGCATAAATCATAGTATAGATTATGATCATACTATAGTATACAAATTACGTTTTTAAGCACTTGTGTGACACAGTTTGTCTAAGAAGAAATTCATATAATGAATACCTGATCAGATTGACGTCCATCTTCGCCTTTGCGATCGTCTAGAAGCTTTTGGTAGTGAGCTACGTTTCCACTAGCTCTTGGGTGATTGGGCTCAAGCCTTAATAATTGTTCTGTCAATGTGATGGCACGGGAAATTTCGCCTTTTTGATACGTTGAAAATGCCAAATATTCTAGAATATCTGCCGTGGATGGTAAAGATACTCCTGTATTTATAGTAACATTTTGCTGCTCCTGCTGAACTCTATTTAAGGCTTCGTTCATCCACAATACTGTGTGCTCGAAATCCCCTTGATTGTAGTTTAATCGGCCCAACTCAAATAGTGCATCAGCTATATAGACAAATGTATCATAATCATATACTACATCCACATAGGAATAGAATGAATTCCTTCTTTGCATAAAAACTATTCAGGAAGTTTGATATGATGATAAAATATAATAAGGTAAAAGATAAGCTTAATAAATAACTCTCTCTATGCACATACAATTAAGAGTATCAGCACAACAATGTCCATTTAGGTCACCGCGAGCCATTGCACTTGTGTCCAGCAAATAAGTGTCATGCAATCTAGTGAGTGCTTGAGCAGCTCCATTGAGGTCTTCTGATGTTGGGAAACGATGTCTCGTCTTCATTTCTATGATTGTCTCTGCCAATCCTGTAAGGAATGCCAAGAAATGAATAAAAATATGTAAGCATTTGGCAAATTTTGTAATGATACTAATGCTATTGTATTCGTAAATGTATTGTATTGACTTACTATTTGAAATACTTTTATCAGCTGAAGCCGATAATAAATCTTCCAGATCCACAGATAGTCCTTTGACGAGTAAAAATGCGCTTATCGGATTTGCAACGACATCCCGAGGATCTTTCCGTCCTCGTTCAATAAATGGTACAATCCGTCTTCGTATTTCCTGCAGTCTGATTTCCTCGTTGGCTAAATATATTTCAACAGCTTCGACTATGTTTTGTTGAGTGGAAAGAAGAGATTCTAATTCCACTTGGGCAGTAAATAATTCTCCCGTTACAGGATAAATGCAGGATGAGAAAATGGAAACTATGACTAATAGTAGAAATGGCATTTTGTAAATTAGTGTGGATACCATAATTACAGTGGAGAGAGCAAATCTTATCTAGAAAAACAACAAGAGGAGTGAAATAAGGAACTAGGTAAGCTAACAATTAGGAGAGAGAACTCTTGTCTCACAGTGTCGTTGAGGAGAAATAATTCAGTCTTTATGTTCAGAGATACTGTGGTAAAGAGGCATACAAGTATAAAAACTGCATTTAAGACATAATAACGAAAAGTCCTTCACTCGTTGTGAGGTCGCGTGTTATTTGACAGATTCAACTGCGACGATACTCCTAGAACCAACAAAAATACAATTCATTAGCTCTACTTCTTTACATATTCCTAGGATTTCATTATATTTTTAGAACAGCTTAAGCTGCAGGCTTCGGAAAAAATTCCACTTAAAGTAGTAGTGTTTTAAGTGAAGCTATTTGAACAATCTTGATGTTTAATGCTATTATATTGTATTATGTGTTTGTGGGACTATATTATACTACATTACGTTGCACTACATACACACTGATACTGATATAGTAATTGTGCATGTGCAGCGCATTAACTATTTGTAAAATTCTTGTTAAAAATTTATCTACTTGTACCAGTAGTTGTTGTATCTACCTGTTGTTGTCGTATATAAGTCGTTTTCTGACTAGGAAATAGGGAAACCGAAACAGAATGAGGGATACACTTAACAAGGGTCAACTAGGTATATATAGGTACTTATGAAATACTTGGAATTAAGTATTTTAAGTATATATAATATTTTCTTCTTTACATACTGTAGGTATATGAGTATGTGTCAATGATAATATTTTTCTTGCATTGCCTTACCAGCTCGAGAAGATTCTGTATACTGTTAATGATAAAGTTTTATTAATGGATAGTCGTAGTAAGTCTAAAAGTCATTTGGCACTTGGTCTGGTAGCTCAGAATTGTTACGGATATAATCTTCGGCGGAATAAAATATAAGGAAATGAATGAAAGACTTGGCGACCGAAGATATGAGCGTGAAGGAGGCAATGACACTAAACTTGGATTCAACTCTTTGGTTTACAGATCACGATCCCGTCAAAGATCAAATCAATGTAGCTTGCTTAAGATTTCTTTCAAAAATGACTATATACAGCAGTACAGTAGTCTCAGTAAATTAATAGATTGGAAATGCTCTGGTTGTCAGATTGCATAGAGTTTGAGTAGTAGTGTTAGATATTATGCTTACTAAAGAGCACATCAGAAGAGGATAAAAGAAGAAAAATAAGTTACCAGACCGATGTGTAAATATAAGACTAGACAGTTAGTGTTGGTGTACAGTATACATACACACAAAGCACAGATGTAATTCTATGTAATAAGTATGTATGTAAGGTTTGCAAATGCTATAATAAATTCTTAGTAAACCATTGCTTGCACTTCAAGAAGGCATTAACTGTTAACGTCTTATTATTACAAGACGAGGGGAAGAGATAGAATATTGAATTATAGGATCTTATGTATGTAATGTGTGTATTTGATGTAATATTATGACGTATCTATTATCTACTGTATATGTGGTTCATAGAGGAGAAGTGTGTGTTTATGTAGGAATACACAATAGCAAAAAATTTAACCTCAAACTTCAACTTGCTTTATATTAATCATTTGTGACTTTTCTTGTCTTGCGGCTTATCGGTCAAGTGTTTACTTTTCCTTTGGTATAACAGTAAGGCAACTTACTTTTGGTGGTTCACTATTTTCATCTCTGCTGGAACTTATTTCAATTCTATGTGCACAAATGTAGAAAGAAGAGGAAGCAGCAGAGACAGAGATTACTTGAATTCGTTCTGTTTTTATGTTTAAATAAAGATAATGTGTTCATGCTTTGACTTATATACACAGTGAGCCAAACGAGGAATAGGCTGACTTAGGTGTGTGGAGGAGATGGAAGTTCAGTTCTATCAGATGTGCTGTTTTCGTCAAGCCGAGTCAGAGGACCCTAAAAAGTATGTGTAGCTTTGCTTATGTATAAACTTTGTTGTTGTTCTATAGAAATGAATTCTACTCCTATACAATACTCTACTGCAATGTGTATTTCTTAATGCTTGGGTTAGGCCCGTAGGAGGAATACGTTTTCATATATAAATGTTTGATATCATAGCGTGTTCGACTGATCCAAATATAATTATACGTATGTATGTGCCTTTGTGTAAGATGGAATGATGTGAATGCTCATACTCATAACATAATGTAATCTGGCTTCTACATAGGTTAGGGCTTGGCTCGGCTGGAGGATTATGCATTTAGGTATGCCAGCTCAATATAAATATATAAAAACATTTACCACAGTATCAAGTATGTTCAATCACGATCTCTTCCCAATATATATGCACACCGAGCAGGGTATACATTTACATACAGATCTATGTAAATACGAGTTATATTTCTAGATTTTACAGCATCAATTCATGAGTTTAAGCGATGCATATCTGTGTGATCATTCTTTGTATGCAACCGGAAAAAACTCTTATCGTTAATTTGTGAGCATTACCGAAACACAGCACTGTTATATCGCTATATCTGTGAATAAAAAATTTATTCCCTGTTTGCCAAACTTTTATTTCAATGAGTGAGTGCTATCGGAAATGCAACCAGTAGCCACGTAGCACGTTTTTCATCAAAGCTTTACATATAATATTGCATGCCTCAGTACTTCCTTATGCTTTACTAGTGAATATAATGTACGTATAAATGAATAGCTGTAAATTATTTTTAAATAACAACATTATAGTAAGCTAATTGATTAGCAGTTGAAAGTGTCGTATTTGCATATTAATGTTTGCATTTATTGCAATAGATCCTTTTGGTCAGGTACTTAAAATACTATACATAGTAATAGTACGAAGCATAACAGTATAATATGAGTAGTGAACTTAAAAACTACGGGTTCCTATAAAATAAGGTAAGCTATCAAAATAAAATACATTTGAACTGCTTTAAGAGAATTAGAAATGGGAAGAGTCTATGAAGAACAATCTCAATTGTGTCTTAATCTCACTTAAGCTGTATTTTATATGATCATATGCATGTACGTGGGATGATACTAGTAATCTAACACAATCATCGCTACACAAGCAAATCATGTCGAAGCTCATTAAAGGAAGTCTTTTAGGAACAATTCAGGAATAATTTGTATTTTACATGCCGATGTAGACGTATTGGCTAGTAAAATCTTGTTTATTAATTATTACTTTAAAAATTGGTATGTTAACAATAACCTTCCTCATTTTGTTGCATTTTAATTTTTCGTTGCAATGTGTTGATTTGATTTTCCTGAGTTTTATAATTAAACGAGCAGTGCAGTGCAAATGTAAATAAAAAGCGTAAAAATACTGTTATTATGACTTTAAAACACATTACGTATACTATCTAACTTAGCATAAACCACTACATAGAAATAACTTGTTTTGGTATGTATGAAGATTACAAATAGTATTTTTTCTACCAGTATGCAGTATATTGATGTACAATCATGAAATGAAAGCTTTTCTCGACTTACCAGAATGTAATAAATGACAATGTTCTTGTCGATGTAAACAAATTAATACTTTTACAGATGCCCTGCACTGAATTTTTGACAGAAATGTTAATCATTATTTTATTAATCTAATTCGATCACAGGAACATTGTGTAGGGTAGAAGATAATTCTATAGGTCATTCTTATTAGTGCAGTTATATAGCTGGGAAGTATTTAATGGAGCCCATAGATAACCGTTAGTCCTACAGGTAATATTCTATATACCCCATAATGTAAGTAGATATTTAGATTAAAACTTAAAGTTTGAAAGTTGTTGTAAAAGGGCTATTGTGAGGATGTTATCTCATTAACGGTTGATTTATATCAAATAAAAAAATATAAAATACACGTAGATATTCCACAATGATGTAGTGCATAGTACATAGTATTCGTAATGCGAAAATGCGATGTATACTAAATTGCACTTGCTATTTGTACATACAATGCACAAATGCAATACATTAGTGCATTTGTATGTACATAGAATACTACTATTACTACAGTTAATATTATGCTGTAGATGTACGTGCCACTATGTATACTATTACCAGAAACATTAGCAATGATAAAAATTATTATTACTATGGGGGAGCACAAATAATTAGGTATTTTGCTCCTTTCTCAAATGTAATTCTACATACAGGTATCTGCCCATCGCATCCTACTACTACATAAAGATTAGAAAATTTCGCTTAGGTTTACATTTTACACCCATTGATAGTACAAAACAATGGCAAAAATTGTGTCAACGTTTTTATGTGTTAGGTTGACAGAATATAAAATGCTAAGATGAGCATTTTTTCTGGTACTTGTTCATATGCGCCTATCCATGTAATGTGTAGTAGGAGCATATTATATCAGATAACATTTCAACTCATAATTTGAATTCTAGAACGGAATTTCCTCTTTTAAAGACAATTGGCCAATGTTTATCTATGTAGGTATGTAAAACAAGTTGTACTGATAATGCTCTACATCTTATTCCACAGCATAACATTTTTTTTGCATTTGCCTTAGCTAAGCATTCAGCTAATTGGTCTCAACGATGAACATACTTTAGGGCAGGAAGTCAATTTTATTAAATATCAGAGTCCAATCCGACAATTTAGGCATACATGCTTAGTAATTGATACATAATATAATGCATTACATCTAGTAAAAGTATCACAGAGTTAACAGGTGCAGTTATCATTCAATTGTAGTTTAGTTATTTTAATTGTAGCATCCTCTTTCGTCTCCGGGACCGCTGAGACCAAATGCTGCCCGAATTCTTCCGTACATTGTAAACCTATGACGGGCAGTTTGATGGTTACCACTCTGACATTCTAAAGCTCCGTTAATGGCATTCTGAAATATTTAAGTGTTTTCATTAGAAATCAGAATTTAGCAAATAAAATAATAAATAAAAAAACCAAGTCATTCATTCTCCCCGTTTCCCCCAATAAAGAGACTAATTATAATGTTATACCGTTGTGGCTCCAAATTGACCTGCAGAAACCCCGGGACGGCTATGCACGTTTATCTGTTTAATCAAATGAGATAGATAATGATCTTACAACTCTCCATGAAACGAAGAAACGATAACGATATTGGTAATTTAGTCATAAGTAAACGGTAACATATCAGAGGCTAACTGTTAATTAAATACACACCTTCCAGAACCAGTAGGCGGTGTTCCAAGCCAAGTTTTCGTCTCTGGCGACCATATCTGGATCCGAGACCATACGAGTGTCTCCAAAAATATCTTGAGACGCTGGGCGGTAATTGTAACACCAGGTTAGCTGAATGTAACCACGACCATAATAATCTTGACCCGCAACGTCACATCCAGCGGTTTCGTAATCTCCTGGGCATCCGGTATTTTGACATCTGTACTCTCGCTTTGCTCTCAGACCATCAGACTCGTGCAGAAAGTGAGTAAGGGCCATGGCCGCCTCTTGTTTGGTGGTGATCAATCCAGTGGGCAAACCTTGGAGGAAAGCATTGTATTGGGCTTGGGTAGGAGCTGGATAACCGTTGGAATTGATGACAGCGTTTTGGAATTCTCCAAATGTAACTAGACCTGAAAAATTAAATGAATGAATCTACATATGAGATCATTTCATAACACATTTTGACCGAATATCTCGATCCAAGCCAAAACCATGAATACTGCCAACCGTTTCGTACACATTTCAGTACAAAACTATCTTAGGTATGCAATTAAACTAAATTAGCTAACATTTTCAGTCAAAATTCATAGTTTAGCTTGGAAATGCAATTGTTGCTGAATGCGTTGCGCTGAGTGCTACAAACTATAGGCATTGCTTGTTGTGAACATGTTTGATAACTTCATTAGCCTTAAAATTGTGTTACCATGTTTCATTACAAATGTTAAAACTTTACCTCCACCACCACCACTAAGAACACCGCTTGTCACACCGCTGTTTGAAACCAGAGGTTCACTTCCAGCTTTCAACCAACAAGTTCCACCTTCGTAAGAGTTCCAAGCATAGGCTCTGCATCCTGGTGTGTTAACACAGATGCTACAACATTGGCCAATTCTGAGGAAATGGATGAAAATTGTTTAAATTGTTTATTTCACCCCCTATTGCTTTCGGTATTACTAACTTACTTCATAAACATTGTGCATACGAACAGTAGCACATAATTTCGCATTTATATATATGCATTATATACCTAACAATATCTGTAGACTGTTTTGGGTTACATAATAAATTCTACCTACTTATCCACGTATTATGTGGTATAATGAAAAAGTTTTATTAAATGTAGAAATGCATTGCTTCCAATAATTAACTTACGGCTGCCCGTTATGCGAGGCCAAATTAGGCAAATTGATGTCCTGGCCATTTACAGTGCTACAACTTTGCTGATGAGTTGAGATTACACATAGTGCGGAGACAAAAATGAATTGCAGAAAGTAAGCCATGACAGTGGCTTTGGCAGATCCGCCTGTGTATGTAGTATGAATCTGATAACCGTTGCGTTGTTGGTGTACAAGCAGAGATGCAGAGTTTTCCAGCTATTTATACCTAAATCCCTCTATTACCAAATCTATCGGTAGTAAAATTATCTCTATACACAATTTATTGATTTCTATCACATCACAGTGTCAATCAAGTATACACTCCATAAATAGATAAAGATAACGCTTTTGTGCTCCATTCCAGCACTTTCCCTTTGATAAAAAACTTGCGATTGAGAATTGATTGCATTAGAGACAGAGGTACAAGCAATTAAGATAAAACCCCACACCTACCTACAAAAAATGGAATAATATTAAGGTTATGTAGGACTTCTATGTGTAGTATAGTGTCAATGATGAGATTATTGTTAAGCAAATCAGATAGAGTAGGTATTAAAGTATAACACGACAGACTGCTACCTAAATAATTAAAATATTCATACAGTACAGTTAAAATAGTTGATTGACAATAATCGTTACTGTACTATAATATTGTATATGCATACCAAGTAACATTTACTTTCCGCTAGATACTTCGTTTTACCAATGTCTTATCATTTGGTATCGGTAATTGGTTTGGTACTACTTTAATTGATGAATGCTTATTACGTACTATAAACTTTGCTCTTATCTGTGGATATCGACTAATTAACATAATTGTAACAATACTGATCTTCACTTACCATGTCAAATTCCGTTGATTACTGGACTTGTCGTGCACTCGTAAGTAACATGTATTATATCGCAACATTTAATTAGGCATTTGACATTATCATTGCTTATTTAAAATCAAACAAATAAAAATATTACACCACACTAGTACTACTTGTTAAACATACGTTTATTGATACGTGCATATTAATTCAAAAGCAAAGATACGATATAATTGTTATAATTAGTTTGTATCAAATATCTGCAGACAGATTTAAGTGGTGCCCATATTTCATTTACTAATACGTATGAAATCATTACTTCATATTTTCACCTCAATATCCTTATTACTACGTTGTAAAAATGAATGTCAACAGCTTTCGAATCCAGAATTTCCATTTCTGGAGACTATGATTGATGAGCTTGTTTTTCATGATTGTGAGAGTTAGAAGTATAGCAGTTCCATATGATTTTGAAATAATAAAGTAAAGAGTTTAAGTTGTTGAATATGATTAAACTAATTTTAACCGCATCTCCAACGACATTAGTTTTTGAGGGTTTGCAAATTACATTGCAGTATGTCGGTTTATTTATCCTATCGTATATTTTCTTTTGGATCAATTCTTTGTGGATTGCTTAGGTTATCTCATTTAAATGATAATATTTGTACATACCTAACTAAAGCATATAAAGTTGTAGCTTTCTGAGCACTTTGTACTTCACACATTCTGTTGTAAAATGCATAATTGTTTATATTGTTGTCCCACTATATTAACTTTTTATTGTTTAATGTACACAAGTTCAACCATGAATGCATAATGTTGCATATTGTGATTTATAAATGCAGGTATTTTATGACCAAAGTAAAGAATGACAATTCTGGAGACCATAAAATACGCTTATTGTTATAGCATGTGGGTTGTGTTATGTATAATAAATTGACAAAAGCAGCCGCTAGTAGCTATCCATAACAATCTGATGCACACTTGTAACTTTTAGGTTTGGCGATCCGATCCGATCCCAGCCCCTTCCAAAATCCTAACGATCCGATCCGATC